>JABUQX010032611.1:7500-80889 GCA_015478945.1 Trachelipus rathkii
GTTTGTTTAATTTTTTTTTATTTTAATTTTTTATTTTTTAATTTTTTTTTATTTTTAATTTTTTTAATTTTTCTAACTTTTTTTTTTTATAAGTTTTTATTTTAGATTTATACTTTGTGTTTAATTTTTTTATATAAGTTTTATTTTGCATTTATATTTTTTTTGTTTATTTTTTTTTATTTTAATTTTAACTTTTAATTTTTTTTTTTTTTTTTATTTTTTTTCTAACTTTATTTTTTTTTATGTTTTATTTTACATTTATACTTTGTGTTTCATTTTTTTTATTTTAATTTTTTTTTTAATTTTTAATTTTTTTTTTTTTTTTTTTTAATTTTTTTTTTTATTTTATTTCTTTA
Source organism: Trachelipus rathkii (assembly GCA_015478945.1). Taxonomy (NCBI): domain Eukaryota; kingdom Metazoa; phylum Arthropoda; class Malacostraca; order Isopoda; family Trachelipodidae; genus Trachelipus; species Trachelipus rathkii. Next base: position 7,857 of record JABUQX010032611.1, read on the forward strand.
AAACTTTTTGTTTTACTAAAAAATTATTCTTTTCATGTTTATAACGTAAAAAATTTGCGTTTTTACATACCCTAAAGCAGTAAATCAGTAAATCAGTAAATCAAACCACCCACCCCCCCCCTCCCCACCCTCCCATAATCTATTGATCTATTGATCTATTGATCTATTGATCTATTGATCTATTGATCTATTGATTCATGTCATATTTTGTATAACATAACACAAATAAGTTCTTTGAAAAATTTCATAGTAAAATTATTTAACATAACCTATCAAAACCTATCGTAACTATAACACATACACACACACACACACACACACACACGTGAATAAACTGCTTAACATTAGCTAGTTCCATATTTATCATATTAAATAACTTACATTACATATAAAACGTAACCTATACACGCTTTGTCAAGGCATATCCTAACATTTATAACCTAACAGATCTAAACACCCTGAACCACGAATAAATGCTAACATTAGCAAAGTTCATATTAAGCAAGCAGTATGTAACTACTTGCATAAAAAACGTAAACCTTCACGACTTTTTCAATGCATATGCTCCTAACAAATCAACTAAAGAATAATGCTCACGCACACACACCACACACACACACACACACACACACACGAATAAACTGCTAACATTAACAAAGTTCCATACTTAACAACAGTGAAGTAACTAACATTACATACAAAACGTAATCTATTCAACTTTTTAGCATATCTGTAACATATCAATGTTAATTTTACATTAACAATATGAAATATTTAACAAAGATTTATCGTAATCCTAAACTAACTATTGTAATGAACTAAAAATAAATGCAACACACACACACACACAACACACACACACACACACACACACACACACACACACACACACACACCAACGGCAAAGATGACTCCTTTACTGGGTGCAACGAGCACTTTCCAGATATATAAACGTCAACCTAAAATAAATAAATTTGTTTGCTATTTTTATTTTGTAATTTTCATTTTACATTTATTCTTTTGCGTTTTAATTTTTTTCAATTTAATTTAATTAATTTTCAAATTTTATTATTTTTTATTTATTTTTTTAATTTATTGCTTAAAACATTTTGTATTTTACTTAAAATTTTTATGCTTTTTCATGTTTATAACACTAAAAACTTGCATCTTTAAACACCCTAAAGCAGTAAAATCAGTAAATCAAGTAAATCAAACCACCCTCCCCTCCTCTCCGCCCCACCTCCCCCATCCTGTGATCTATTGAACCTATTGTTTCAAGTCACATTTCGAGTAATAATTTTGGATAAACATAACAACAAAATCTTTATACACTGATCACCGAATATATGCTAACGTACCAAAGTTTTCACACTAATAAGCTAACATAGCATCACCTGAACTAAAAATATAATGTACAACGACTAAAATAAAGCCACCTTAGCACGAAATAAACTGCTAACATTAAGCAAAGTTCCAACAGTTTAACAACAGTAAAGTAAATAACCGCCCATGCAAAAACGTAACCTTATTCACAGCTTTTTTTCAAGCATATTTAACATGTAAATGTTATTTTACATTAAAAACTATATTTTAAGAAAAGATTTATCATAGTCCGTACCTACTTGTGGTAAATGAAACTAAGAATAAATGACACACCCACACACCACACACACACACATACACCACACACACACACACACACACACACACACACACACACACACATAAGAATATTAGGCTAACGTAACAAAATTTTCACAATAATAAAGCTAACTTAGCATCATCTGAACTAAGAATAATAATGTACAATGACAAAACTAACATCACCTTAACACGAACAAACTTAACATTAACAAAGTTCCCACTTTAACACAGTAAAGTAACTAACATAACATACAAATACGTAACCTAAATCACACTTTTTCATGCATGTTTTAACATACAAATGTTAATTTTTATTAACATGGTAACATTTATCAAAGATTTATTATATCCATAACCCTAACTATGTAATTAACTAAGATTAACATCACACACACACAGCACGCATACACGCAACACAATCAAAACACACTACACACACACACACACAGGGGAATATATGCTACGTACAACAAAAGTTTCAAAATAACTCGTGATATCATAACCGCGACTAATAATATAATGTACAACGACAAATCTAACATACCTTAAGCACGAATAAACAGCTAACATTCACAAAGTTCCATACTTAGCAGCAGTAAAGTAACTAACATAGCATACAAAACTTAACCCTATTCACACTTTGTTATCCATATCTTTAACATATCAATGTAATTTTACATTAACACAGTATATATTTAACAAAGAATTTATCGTATCTAACTTAACTATTGTTAATGAAAAAAAGTAAATGCCACAACACACACACACACACACACACACACACACACACACACACACACATCACACACACACACACAAACACAACTAACGATATATGCTAACGTAACAAGGTTTTCACATTAATAAAGCAACAACATTAGCAACACTGAACTAAGAATTAATATACCAGACAACGACACAAATTAACATACCTAAGCATGAAAAATAAACCTGCTAACATTAACCATAAGTTCCATACTTAAAACAACAGTAAAGTATAAACTATAGCATACAAAACGTCTAACCTAATCAACACTTTTCAAGCATATCTCTAACATATCAATGCTAAAATTTTACATTAAAATGGTAATATTTAGCCAAAAATTTATCATAACCCTGTCTAATTATCATACTGACAACGAATATATGCTGAACGAACAAGTTTTTTCACATTAAAATTAGTAATATTTAACAAAAATTCATCATAACCTTACCTAACTAACATAATCCCCAACAAAATGCAGCAGTAATTGGTATTATAAAACATTAAGCAATAGTAACACCTAACACTTTCAGGAGGTAACCTGAAATGTTTTTAGCTTTACCCTATTTTAGGCTCCACCCCCTTTCAGAAAATATCAATTCAAAACTAGTAGATTTGGTAACAGCGCATCATACAGAGGCGATTTGGTAGCACTTTAAGCGCTGTAAGCACACTTGGAGATACCCCAGAGAGATGCAATGAAACCCATCTCGGGAACCCGATGGAGGGGTCGGTAAGCGGTAAGGGCGCAAAGCTATGGGCTGTGCCCTTATATAACACACCTTATAAATGCAAAATAAAACTTATAAAAAAATTAAACACAAAGTATAAATCTAAAATAAAAACTTATAAAAAAATAAAGTTAGAAAAATTAAAAAATTAAAAAAATTAAAAAAAATTAAAAAATTAAAAAATTAAAAAAAAAAAAAAATTAACAAAGTATAAATGCAAAATAAAACTTATAAAAAAAATAAAGTTAGAAAAATAAATAAAAAGTTAAAATTAAAATAAAAAAAATAAACACAAAGTATATATGCAAAATAAAACTTATGTAAAAAAGAATAAAACAAAGTATAAATCTAAAATAAAAACTTATAAAAAAAATAAAGTTAGAAAAATTAAAAAATTAAAAAAATAAAAAAATTAAAAAAAAAAAAATTAACACAAAGTATAAATGAAAAATAAAACAAAAAAAAAAAAAAGTAAGAAAAAAAAAATAAAAAAAAAAAGTTAAAAATTAAAATAAAAAAATAAACACAAAGTATAAATGCAAAATAAAACTTATATAAAAAAAATTAAACAAAGTATAAATCTAAAATAAAAACTTATAAAAAAATAAAGTTAGAAAAATTAAAAAAAATAAAAAAAAAAAAAATAAAAAATAAAATAAAAAAAATTAAACAAGTATAAATGTAAAATAAAACATAAAAAAAAAAATAAGTTAAAAAATAAATTTAAATAAAAAAAAAAAAAAAATTAAAATAAAAAAAAAAATTAAAATAAAAAATTAAAACAAAGTAAAATATAAAATAAAAAAATAAAGTTAATAAAAAAATAAATTTAAATAAAAAAAAAAAAAAAAAAAAAAAAAAAAAAAAAAAAATTAAAATAATAAAATTAAACACAAAGTATGAATGTGAAATAAAAACTTATAAAAAAATAATAAAAATAAAATACAGTATATGCATGTTTCAACTTAGGGAAAAAAATTATATTAGTTAACGTTTATAAAAAGAAAATGAGATTTGAAAATATAAATGTCAGTCTTCAACATTTAGAAAGACGGGTTATCTTTGCATGATGCAATGCAATTGACGATATGTACATGTTAGAACAGAAGCAGTTATGTGAACAGTAATGATATTTATTGTATTATTAAACGAATGTTTATTAACTCGGCACCGCACCGGCTCCAGCACCGGTGTCGGTACCGACTCTGAATCCTTCTCAGACTCCTCCTCCTTCCTCATTCTTCTTCCTTCCTCCTTCTTCCTTTCTTCTTCCTTTCTTCTTCCTCTGTTTTGCATTCCATGCATTTCTTCTTCTATTTTCAGGAGAGGACCCCCCTCCGGGGGGTCTCTGGGCTCCGAAGCCGAATCCAACTCCAACTTCGTCTTCAACTCCGAGTCCTCTACCCAGCCTCCAAATTTCAGCCTTCTACGATCATTTTAATTTTTAGGGGTCAGCGCTCCCCCTCACGGGGAGCGCAGAGAGACGTAATCTCGTCTCCGACGAGATTACGTCATCATATAGCTCACATCCAAATTTTAGCCCGATACGTTAAGCCTAACATGGTTTTCAGGGCGAATTTGACCTTGGCGCTAAGGGGGCAGCACCCACTTAGGGGTGACCTAGGGTCACCAAAACTCGCGTGTGATCAGTTTATCACCCACAATAACCATATTCCAATTTTGAACTGCGAGTTCTTTTACTTTTCGATAAATCGGTAGACGACGAACCTGTACACTTACTACAACGATTAATCGTATGTTAATTATAGTAATTATTTTCTTTCGATTATATTTTTCGATATAAAAAGCCAACCAAGGCACGTAGAAAGACGATTTAAACGTCGATATAGGGGTAGAAAACATCGATAAATCGATTGGAACCATCAAAAATGATCTCCAATGATTAGAAAGTACTGAAGAACTATCAGCCGCGTAGTAGGCTACTGCGCGACCCGTTTGGGAGGCTAAACTCCGATAAACGGTCGTTCCAAGACGCTTACATTCCGGTCCTCACAGCCTTTAAAAACCCTAATCCTTGACACGGTCAAGCTTGAAAAAACCAAATGTTGGAAAATGTTGTTTGCCAACATTTGCAACTTGTATGCAACCTTGCCTTGCACATTTTGGGCGTCAGTTCCCACCCCTTTACTACTTATTATATATATATATATAAATAATATATATTATATATATATATATAATATATATATATATATATATATATTATTATTATATATATATATATATATATATATAATATAATATATATTATATATATTATAATTATATTAATATAGTATATATATATATATTATATATATTATAGTATATATATATTATATATATACTATAATATATATTATATTATATTTATTTATTTTGATTTCATTTATTTCCGCCTGGATGGCGCAGTTGTTTTTAAATCAAAAAGAAAAAGGATAACCAGTTGCTAAACCATAGTTTTATATATATAATATATATATATATATATATAATATATATTATGTATATATATATATAATATATATTATATATATAATAATATATTATATTATATATATATATATTATATTATATATATATATATATATATTATATATATTATATATACATAATATATATATATATTATATATATCTATATATATATATTATATAATATAATATATTATATATATATATATATATATATATAATATATTATAAATATATATATATTTGTTGTCTAGTCTTTCTTAAAAAAAAGACTTCTTAAATTTTTTAAGTCAATTTCCTATCAGGGAATTGAGGATGCTTGCAAAGAATTTTCGATTGAGAACAACCCTTAGAGTTGAAAAAAGCTTTTTAGTTTCATGGTTTCATTGCAAGACCGAAATTAAAGGGCAAAACACAGACGATTTTTTGTCAAAGTGAGAAGGTAAAATTTTCTTAAGTAGGAAAGCAGAGGAATAGTTACTTGATTTTTTTTTTGTATATAACAGCGCTCAAATGGTCAAGCCATTATAAGTTCTTTGAAGGAAGTTGCAAGAACTGGGAATCGAAAGTCTCCTTGTGATCCGTTTTAACAGAAGAACCTTTAAAGATCAGCCAGCTTTAACGGAGGTGCCTTTACAAGCCAATCAGATAAACGATTAAGGTCGAGTCACCATCATTTTTGGCTTTGGGAAATAGTTTATGGATCCGGTTTTAAAGTTTGTTCACGTCCCGCAGTAAGTTTACGAGAGTTGTGGAGAGAGAAGGTGAGGTTACCCCTTCAGCCAACCAGATCTCATCATACGCAGGAGGGACAACAGCCCATGTGAGGAAAAGGTCCAATTATGAATGCATGAAGAGTTTCTTGCCCTACTCAGGAAAGAAAGGGAAACAAGACGTGCATCTCAAGTCAAAGCCCAGCCCTTGATATATAGTAAAGACTTCGTTAGTGCTCACCTTTAATATATATATATATATAAATATATATATATATATAATATATATATATATATATATATATATATATATATTATATATATAATATATATATATATATATATATATAATATATAAGTAGTAGGGGGGAACTGACCGCCCAAAAATGTTTGCAAGGCAATGTTTTCATGCAATGTAAACTATATATATATATATATATATATATATAATATATAATATATATATTATATATATATATATATATATATATATATATATATATATATAGTATATATATATAATATATATATATATATATATATATATATATATATATATATATATATATATATATATATATATATTATATAATATATATATATATATATATATATATATATATTATATATAATATATATATATATTATATATATATATATATAATATATATATACATAGATGTATGCGTACTCTGTCCCTAACTTTGAATGAAAGAGAAAGTAAGTTAAGCTCATTTAACTCAGGGGACCCAAGGAAATGCAACCAATTCTGTGTTTTTTATTGTTGTTTCCGTTTTTTGTTTCAAATTGCATACATTCATGTAGTTCTTTTGAAAAAAGCCAGTTATCCATTACATTTGATTTATTTTCATGACCCAAAGTGAAAGAATCTTAAGTAGTAAACTAAGAAAGTTAGCCCGAAGTAAACTTTAGGTTTTAACTTCAACGTTCCCAGACATATTTTACAGACCGAATAAGGGTAGGTTAACGTAGAACCTTATCCTAATCCATTGAATTGAAGTATTGAATCGTAGGATGACAGTTTCAAGTTGAGATGTTATTTTTGATTAAGGAGTGGACACCTTTATAGTTAGAAATACTTTTAAGTTGATGAAGTCGACCACAGATCACTTCAATCACAATTTTTTGTGTAACCAGTAGTTAGTTACCGGGTGTTATAATGAAAGGACAGGTTCAAGATATAGGTATAATACAAAATTTGAACTTAGAAAACGTTTGGTGTCTAGAAAGAGAGTTCTCTGTCAAGCCTTGGATAGCTGACCTATCATGACCGCCCGAATTTTGTTAATGTTTTCCATTTGTTCCAGATTCAAAGTAGTTCTTAACTTAAAAGCAGCCATAAAAGACATTATTATAAGGAGAACGGGACCAACTCTCCGAGTAGTAAAGGGGATGTATACGAATGATCATCTTTGGTCAAGAAAATGACCGATGGTAAGAGTAATTACAAAGGTTGTTAGTTATTAGTTTGGCTAAGAATAGAAAGTCAAGTAGGGACAGATTTTGGACAAGAAGGGAGACCTAAGTTTTTAATGATTTTTGTTCGGTAACAGAACGGAAAAGAGGAAGAAACAACCTCGCTTATAGGTTTAGTATACCTAAACAGGAACTTGCAGTTTAGTCATTCAAACATCAGTTGATAAAAGGAAGAATTTAAGGGTTTAGATTACCAGAGAAATGCTTATCTTCCAACAAGTCCTTTAAGATCAGCCTTTCAGAAGCCCATATTAAAGTAACACGAGCGCACGCGCACACTCCTAAGTTCACCAAAAGGGAGTCCCAGACATCTGTGCAGTAACTCCGAAGCAACTAAGTGGCAATCTGATTCCATTTGAAAATTAGAGTTCCTGCAAGTGAAAAGCGGAACTAACTCTTGCATCAGATAGCTCCCACAGTAAAAGAACATAGATGTCCGAAAGAGCAGCTCTTCAAGCAAGAATGTTACCGAATTGATGGCACGTACCAATCAGTTCCCCCATCAAAAAGTTTTTTTTTTTCCCGGGAAAAAACTTAGCAATAAATGCTGAATCCACTTCAAAAGTGTCTGACGTTTGTTGAAACGTAGAGACAAATAGTGTCGGAAAATGGACATAATTGCTGTATCCAAATTTAAAGTTGTAGATCGACCTTACGGTTCGACGTGGAACCCAAGATAGGAAATGAAGTGTCTTTCTTCTAGATCTCACTTTAATGGATACCCCCATTTTGTTTTGTTTTTCTTTTGAAATATTTTTGCATCTACTTGATGTTTGAACATATTTTTTTTTTGATGTTTAAAAATTCTTTTTAAGAATTTTCTTTTTTGAAGTTACTTTTTTTTTATACTATTCTAGTTAGGAATTTAAGATACTGTTTTTCTTTTCTTTCTTTCTAATATTATTTTTGGATAAAGTTTACATGACTTCTACATCGAAGCCAAAACTCGTATTTGTGTTTCTTCAAACACTAAGTTGTATATATTGGATATATTTAAGCCAGCATATCTTATGTTGTTTCTTTCTATATTGTGTTTTATTACAGTCATGTTCATTCATTCTTTCATAATTCGTAGTCTGGATTAGTTTGAATTTACTAGTTGGGATTAAGTACATTTTTTTTTTTTAACTTATTAGATGGGATTAAGTGCAATAGCCTGGATTAATACTTAGCTTAGATTATATAAATTTACTTAGCCTGGATTAGTCCCCTAGTTTGTATATACCCCTAAGGAAACTTGGCATAACAGCTACTTTTAACAATTTTTTTTTATTTTTCTTTTAATTATTTTTATTATTTTGACTGATGGGTTCTCAATTGAGTAACACGTTTTTTACGCCCAGGGGCCCACAGATTTAAAATCTTCTTAAAAAACAAAAACTTAAAAAACTTTTTGTTTAAAGGAAAAAATAATAAAAATAACTTAGTTATTACGACAACATTTGCATCATATTATAATGGTAGTTACGATTTTTTGCAAACTAACACTTTTATTTTAATTTTTATTTTAAGAATTATTTTTGGAGTTTACTGGTATAGAACTCACACATGTACTTTAATTTTCTTTTATTAAGTTAGAATTATTTCGAGAACTAACCACTTGTACATTAATTTTTCTCTATTAAGTTAGGATTATTGTTGCAATACTAATATTTTTGCTTTCATTTTCTTTTGTGCAATTAAGATAGATAAGAACCGTTTTGTGAATCCTTTTAAGCTTAAATTTCTTATACCATCATTAATTTTTAAGTAACACTTAAGAACGCTTACCAGCCAGTTTAAAGCTTAAATCTCTTGTGCCATAATATTTTGTGCCATAATTAAACTTTAAGTAACAATTAAGAACGCTTACCGCCAGTAAAAATAGTTCCTAGATAAGCATCTTATGCAATATAAATTTTTAAGTAACTTTTTAAAAAAAACTCTTACCGCCAGTTTATATAGTTCCTAATTAAGTATACGACAGGAAAAAAAAGAGTTTAAAGCTGTTTTAACAGAATAACTTTTTCCTATTAATTATAAGATTGTAGTTAAAACAAGTAGATTTAAAATAAGTTAGAAATTATTTGTCAAGCAATGGTTAAAAAGCTTTACTAGTTTAAAAAACTAACCCTTTACTATAGAACTATGATTAAATTCGAACTAACCAATATTTCAGTTAATTTTTTCAATGAATTTATTGATCATTCTCATTTCAAAGTTTTAAGTGTACAATTAATACTTTTTAATGTCGGATCAATCAATCAATTTAGTTTAGAAAAAAAGGCGACCTAATATCTTCTAAGACAGAACAAAATTTAATAAATCTCTCAACTTTTAAATTAAAAGTTTAAAGTTTACACTTAAAAAATATTGATGTTTTCAAGTTAAAAAGTTAAAGTAGTTTACACTTCTTAAAATAAACTCATCGAATTCAACATAGTTTATTCATGCACCAAAAAATGTTTAAGTTATTTAGTTGTAGAAAATAATTAAATAAAATTGTTTGAAAATTAAGTTTAAAGTTAAAGCAATTATTTTGTGGAAAGATAAAATCAAAATATAAATATTGGAAGTTTAAGTTTCGAACAAATATTTCAGGGAAAAGATTGGAAATATTTCTAAGAACAAGAAATAAACTTCGTAATTTCGAATTATAATTTGTTACTGGTATTCACGTACCAGATCCCTTGGATTTACACTAAAATCGAATCTTGTCCCCAATATATTGCATTTCCTCACATTGGAGACAAACACAGAAATTACACTCTCGCATTGCTATACATCAGATACAAAAGTCTTCCTATTCTCTTACCTATGTTTGAATTATTTGATTTGTCTAAGAAATCACTTCCGTTTCTTTATAAACGACTACCGGAAACAAGCCATGCTTAAAGTGGTAGACCCAATTCCAGTTTAGATGTTTTGTTCTTTTCCAAACTCTTTTTTTTTAGCTTCATCTACTTTTCCTCTACTCTCATCTGAGATAATGCAATAGTATGCTCATGGAGCAAACTTTAAAGTCACAATATAGTCAGCATTTATTCTTTGGAGCAGGCAAGCTGTTGATGTGTGAAATAAGCAATAACTAGTGAAACATAACTGTGTACACAAGTCTAAATGTGATGAGCAGAGAGTCACTATATCCGATTAGCGAGAGCAACTATTCAATTTCGCGCTTGAATGACTTTTGCGTGCAGATTTAGTGCAGGTCATACTCAAAGACCATATCCTTTCACTTGAGTGGTCAACTATCTCCAATCGTCCTCATACTCAATGATTCTGAAGTTAAGATTATAACAATTAACCTAAAACTAAGCTAGTCCATATCTTCGAGATGTCTTCCTTCCCTTCTTGAAGTCAAGAGAACAGGCAGTAATCACATAAATAGCTAGCGTACATCTTATATTACAATTACTTCCCTTTTTACATAAAGTAGTCTTAACAAGTTAAGAGAGTCACACATAATTCGCGTACAATATACTAGAGCATAGGAGACCGAATGTTGTTTACTACAATTAAATTTCTGTCAGTGTCACGAAGCCTGACAAGGTATTGCAGTTCTGAAGAACGAAAATAATCTCAACGGTGTGGATCACTTCTGTTGATCGAACTAAAACCGCTAACAATAATCCACACAATCATTGTTAGTCTAAAGGAGTAAGCAGAGTAATATAACGGTATAAGTCATGAGACTTTATTCACTATTGAGGATATGATAATGACACAGAGTTATGCTTGAATTTCAACTACAATTGAAGATAATGAGAGCTACATAATTATAACCTCCTAGGTAAATAAAACAATATTATAGTTCAAAATAGACTATTAGTAAAACACTCACAGATGAGAGACTGCCTGAAACAATTCAAGTGATATATACATTATGAAGTAAGAATCATATATACAGTGTATGTCCCTATTTCTGTAGTGTATTGTGTCACATTCCAAATATTAGTAATTATATATTTGACTAATTAACATGTATAGAATATAATTTAAATATATTAAATTTAATATATTATATATATATAAAAGAGTCAAATTAAAATTACTCTATATCTTTTATAGATAATTGGTTATAGTATCACTATTTATATATTAATAATTTATTATTGAAATGGAAAATTACAAATCTCACTTTATTTAACACTACTAACTCTTATTATATTATATATATAACATAACTGAAGAAAAAATAATTAATTAACTATGAGAACATTATATATAAAAGAAAGTAATACAATATAGATAGTTTTTTGAGTTACTTGTATAGTAATATGTTAAAGAAAATTATAATTTAAGGGTAGAGAATTTACTTTTTATATAACAAAATAATATAAATTCATTATTTTATTAATCTTCTAACTAGTTTAGGCCCTATTTAAATTTAATAGTAGAGAAATCATTAATTAAATCAGCTTATATCATATGAAATAAACCATTTATATATATATTACCCAATAACACATAATAGCTATACAGTCTAATATACACACAATAGATATTTACTTAGTACACCTTTTCTATATTTAATGTGATTACTTGGTTACATTTTTAAATGATATTATTTATATATTATAGTGCAAAATATAATTATTATTATAAAGTAGCACAATATATTAGCAATATACTAAATAGTATTTATGATAAAATATAGCACTATTAGAAATTAAAGTTTACCCCACTATGTATTATATAAGTTAATACAATTAATATGGATAGGTTGGAATGTCTAATTATTCACTATACTATAGATAAATAATATAGAATTAAGTATAACAGAAATACAATGTATGATATATGAGTTATAAAATATTTATGATACTGAAAGTTGGTCACCTACCTTAGAGTACTACTCGATAAATATATAATTTAAAAAAGGCTTATGATACTAATATATATATATATTATCATAATATATGCTAAAGTGATATATTGCTAGTTTGATCAACTTATAAAATACTTAGTATACTTTAAAATTTATAATATATATCATAGTATATAAAATATTTATATTATATATTATATATGTATATATATATATATATATATATATATATAGTATTTAAGGATTGTATATGAAAATTCAATATAGGCTAATCTATATAAGCTTCTTGGTTGGGCAGATAAATGCCAAATGAATTCCAATAGCAAAGAGTGTAAATAAAGTACTTTTTGTTGAAAACTCAAATAAGGATTTTAGTTATATGAGTAGGAGGGTGGCTGGAGTCTGTTGATAAAAAAAATGGATTCGGGTGTGGCTATTAGTAGTAATTTGAAAGTATCAGAGGAATGTTTAGAATCTAGAATTGTTAGGAATTATTAAACATAATTTTATCTATTACAAAATAAAATGATAATTTTAAACAAAATCGGAAGAGCAATTTTAAGTTAGGCCATTAATTGAATACTGTGCACAAGTTTGGATCTATCTATGTAAGGTCCATTATCTATACTGGATAGTCAGTACATATATATGAGCGCAAGGGCAACAAGAATGTATTTTGGGTTTGGGGAGAATAATAGGTTAATAAGGGCACATGTAGGGGAGGAGGTATGATTTTTTACACGTTACGAGTTTCTATTGAGTGAGGAGAGAATAAATAAAAAAAAAATTAAATCTATTAATAATATACGTTATAAAAATGCAATAGCAATAGTTTATTTCCAAAAAACCATAACCAATAGATTGAGTAACTAGGGGTTAACCTACAAGTAAAATATTAAAAAGAAATCTGTTATTAAATAATAAAACATGAGAAACATATACTTCTTAAGTATACACTAGTTACATTATATTATATATTTATATATATATATATATATTATATATTATTAATATTATTAATAGTATATATATATTATATATTATATAATAGTATATATATATATTATATATTATTAATATATATATATATATATATATATATATATATATATATATTATTATAATATATTATATATTATATATAATATTTATATATATCTAGTATATATATAAAATATTATATATAATATATGATATAATATAAATTAATATTAATATGATAATATTAATTAATATTAATTTCTTTATTGCATATATATATATATATAGCAAATAAAATAAAAAAAAATATTATTAGTAATAGTGCTTACATACCATACATACCTGTGAGGGTGATTAGTACTAGGATATGATAAAAAATGATCTTTTAATATATATGAATGAGGTTACTACGGCTCCGTAGCCCTGAACCAAACTATATATAACATTTTATTATAATGAGGATTCTTCATGGTATATAAATAAATAGCATAAGATAGCAATATATAGTATATAGTACCTATATATATATTATGTTTCTATTCATAATTTGGTGAAAGTTCTCCAAAGGCCTCTATTCATATAAATATGGAAAACCAAAGTTAATGAAAATTGGAAAAAAATAAGTGGTGGGTTCACTATACTAAAAGTTGAGTACATACTTGATGATGCAGGGTGAGCTGAGGGTCAAATACTCTGCACCCAAATTGGAATTTTGAAAATAATGAGGATAAATAAATATTTTATTAGCATATAATTTTGCTCTAAAATCAAATTTTTAGTCAAAAAATATTAATCCCCTTTGAACCATAGTACGGGTATAATTTATTGATCAATAGATAATTTCTCTCTCTACTCATATTACTCTCAGTCATACCTTATATATCTATCTATCTATATATCTATTCTATTATATCTATATACTACTCATCTATATCTTACTACTATCATCTCTCTATATATCTCTCTACATCTCCTTCACTCTATATTATACTCATCTATTTTAATTGTAAGGTGACGCTTTCATATATCATCATCTCTCTTCTCGTTATTTGCCTCGCTCATCTCTCGCGTCCCTTCTTAACTCTCAATCTATCTTCTTCTCTCCAGAATCTCTTTTCTCTTGTAAAAAAAGAAAAGGCACATCTTCTTGTGTCGTCTGCTATTTCGCGCTTAGATGCCTCTTCCCGTGAGGGCCGAGTGATAATGTTCAAGCTATTCTCAATTATCACTCTTCAATCTATTATATCAATTACTAAATAATATAACGTTTTATATTTATATATTTTTTTTTAACATTAAAAACTGCTTTCTTATTTCATAGCGAAGGACAGTCTAGTCTCTACTTACATAATTTTCCTCTCGATTCCTCATCGTCTTTCAATCTTCTCTACATTACGATTCATTCAATAATCTACATCTTTCATCTCTACGATACATACATATCTCATTTTTTACTCTACTCTCTACTATCTCTCATCTATATCATGCATTATTTATCATCTCATGTCGTCGTATACATCTCAGAAATGTGCGTTTTGTCTCAATAGCTTTGTAACCATCAAATAATTTGTTAAAAAGTAATTGATCGCCTTTAATGTAATTATAATTATTTTATTTTATTATTAATGATCTAATATTCATCTCTCTCAGGCTCTACCTCCTTTTCTCTAATTATTCTGCGCATTCTAACTCGCTCCTCACTATCATGGCATTCTCTTCAATTCGTTAGATTATATAATATCTGAGGTATTTTATATATTGTAGTTAGATTTTGATATATGTTATAGAGGAATTTTGTTTATGATGATATGGTGTTATTTTTACGTTACGAGGGACTGAGGTTGGATGGAGCTGGTGGGTTAAGGGGAATTATTTTTATAAAATAGGCTCCTTTGTTTGTATTAATTAAATACTTATGTTTGTCACTTGCTCTATATTGTTTATATATATTTTTAAAGACGTTATTTAAGATTTATTTTGTTGATAGTTTAGAGTAATTTTAGGAACTAACACACCTTTAGAGTAGGTATAATCAACCTATAATTATATTAATATATGTTACACTTGCAATAATAGAGAGAAGAAAGTACGTCAAGTGTTTTACTCACTCAAATCCTTTTCTAAAGTCGAGTGTTTATTCTCTAATCTGAGAGGGCAGGTAGTACAGTGAAAGATTAACGCCTCATTAGTTCTCGAGATTAGGTAAAAAGTCAAACACCTGCGCGAAAATCTGGAGTGGCTATTAGTTCTGTATATGAAGCAAAGTAAATATTCCGGGATCAACGCTACCCAACTTGAATAATTAAAATATTTGAGTAAAAACAATTCACTTTTATTTTTTTTTTAAGTATTCCGTAATATATTGTATAAGTATTAATTTTGAAGTGATTTATTCAATCTTTGTACGTATAAATATATCAAATAAAATCTTTAAAAAATATATAATATATATATTATTATCATAATATATTATATGCACGAGTGAAAACTAGTATCAACATAATAATAGAGTATTATATCATACCGGTGAGGCTTGTTTACGTATGAGAGAGTAGTATAATGTGTTTGTTAATTAAATTTATATATATATATATAAATAATATTGTTATAGACATATATATATTCAGATATAATAATAGAAATAACACTGATTTTTGAAAACACACACACCCCCAAGGATAGGGTCCACAGAGCCCTGTAAGCTGGGTCCGAGTACCCTTTCTTTCGTGAGAGTGCTCTCTTAGGGTGAGAGAGTATAATCTTTACGAATCTGTTCCATCTGTCCACCCTCAAGCTCCTGCCATCGACGAGCAATGGCCATGTCCTTCTCAATGAGGTACCCCATCCATCTCGATGCTTTTTGCTCCAACCTCTTCGTAGAAATGTAGCCTACTTGTGCTTCCTGTTTCCTCGTGGCCTCAATAACACACCCATCTTCTTCATTTGGTCCACATCTTTTCTACACTTCTATTGCTATTTCTCTAAATTTGTCTCTTAGATGTCCCGAGACCAAGTTAAAATCTCATTCATGATAGCATCATCTTAAATTCATATATAGGTCCTGTCCAAATCCAAACAATACAACCACTAATATATACTTATATACAATCATTTGTCCTCATTATCTAGTCTTCCCATTTATTTGACTAAAACTCCAACAACGTATAATATCTCCGACGACATGATAATAATCCTATCACTCATATATAGTATGTACGTATCTAAACCAATGTCTCCTTCGTGCGTGATTTTTTTTCCATATCTGAAGTCAATAAAATATCGGTGTTTAACACAACTTCAATGAAGTCAATCTCTGAAAAACATACCTATCCAGTCTGATTATATCAATTGGATTTTTTTCCCCGTGCCAATCCCTGGTATGATATATATAATTATATTATTTATAACATATTATGTCACATCTTTCTCTAGATAATGGTGAATTATCACTGCTTCTTACTAAGCTCCTATTTACATACGAAGCTAATCCTACTATTTTAGTATCTCTTGTATAACTATTTACTCATCCATTTCCGATATATTACTAAAGTAGTACGTAAAAAAATTTAAATTTTCTAGGAAAATGAAGATTCATTTGATGCTGAAGATAGCCCACCTTCTTCCCCAATAAGTGTGAAAAGTAATGTTGAAAAAGCACTAACAGACTTTATATCTTCTGTTCGAAGATCGACAAGAAATAAGAACACATCAGATGACTTATTACAGATGGAATCTTCTCCAAGTCCTTCATCGCCTGTCTTTAGACGAAGAAGTAGAAGGTCCCTGAAGCCATTAAATGACTCTGTTGAAATATCACATGAAAAAACTGAAACTGAAGAATTAATGGAAGTTCAGGAAGAAAATGAAAACAGAATCAATGTTGAATGCACTGATGAAAATACAGAAAATCTTGGAGAAAAAGAGAGTTTGGAAAAAACTGAATCCATGGAAGTTGATGACAAGACTGAAGCAGTTGATAGTAGTAGTTCTAGCTTAATTGAAGACAGTATAGAATCCTCTAAAATGAAAACTACTAAAAAAACTATGAAATGCAAGGTAAAATTAGTTTCTCTTGAGGAGACATTAAAAAAAGTGGAATTGGAGAAACTCAGTTTGTCAGAAGCCAGCAAAATGAACATTGAAGTATCTAAGTTAGAAGTCGAACTAGTTAAAGAACCTTTAGATTTAAAAGATGAAAAAGATTCCTTAACCGCTGATAGTGTTTCAGGTAATAAAGTTAAAAATTCTGTCATTGATAATTCAATAAAAAATGAATCTGAATCTCAAAAAAGGTGTGAAATTCACAATGAGGATGAAATTATAACTGAAGATTCATCAACAGAGACTACTTATAAAATATCTTGCAATAATGCTCCCATATTACCCAATGATAGTCAGGAGGATGTTGCAGACACAGATATGGTTTCAAATGAAGTGAAAGAAGTTGCCAAAGAGGACTTATCATCAAAACTCACTGCAAAAAGTCTGTCTGAAAATGCAGTGGTTTCAGAAGTTAAAATCGAAAATTTTGAGACCATAAATGAAAATATTTTATTGACTACAAGTGATAATGAGTCTCGGAAAGAATCATCAAGCACTATCTTATAGTAAACCTCACTTTATTGCCCCTTACTCCCGTTATTATCAATTTTCATTCACTAAAGGGTGGTGTGTATATATGGCTAACTAGGTTCTTTGTTCCAGTGTTAATAATTATATAATTTGTAACATTCTGATCTTCAACCATTTAACATCTGCTCTTTAGCCAAATTCATATGTACTCTTTACTTAACTTCTCTTGCTACCAAATTTTCAGAAAGAAAAAGTCTTTGTTCTGAAGTTGATAGTGTTAAGATTTTAGACATACAAATCGTTACCCCAGAAATAGAAAATGTTAGAAAAATGGATACAGCAGATAAAATCAATGAAGAAAAGCCAACAAAAATGTCTTCAAATCTTGAAAATGATGTTGCTGAAAAAATGAAAACATCATTGGAGTCTGCGACAGTATCAAAAATTATAGGCACAATAAAAGTAAAATCAGAATCTGAATTAATATATCATAAGGGCTATAAATTAGACTCTCCATCAAAATTTTCTGAAATACCTCAAAATAAGGTTACAGGCTTCGAGGCAAAAACTACCAAAAATGGAGAAGAGAAAACTGAAAATTGTGAAATATCTAAAAGCATCGTAGTGGAAATGAAATCAAATGAAGAACCTATTGTAGAGATAAAACCTTTAAAAACTCAAATAGAGATAGAGGTAAATAAGAATGAAGAACTTGATGCAATCTCTAAAACTGGAGCAAACCTGATTGCAAAACCTGCTGCAACCTCTACTAACATAGAAGTAGATAAGAATGCAGAACCTGTTGAAATCTCTAAAACAGAAGCTGATCAGATTGCTACAACCTTTATAACAAAAGTAGATAATGCAGAACCTATTGCAACCTCTATAACAAAAGCAGATATTGAAGAACCTGCTGCAGCCTCTATAACAAAAGTAGATAATGCAGAATCTGCTGCAACTTCTATAACAAGAGTAGATAATGCACAACCTGTTGCAACTTCTAAAACAGAAGCAGATCAGATGGTAAAACCTACTTCAACCTCTAAAATGGAAGGAGATCAGATTTCAAAACTTGCTGCAACTTCCAAGATAGAAGTAGATAAGAATGCAGAACCTGTTGGAACCTCTGAAACAGAAACTGATCAGATTACAAAACCTTCTTCAACCTCTAAGATTGAAGTAGATAAGAATGTAGAACCTGCTTCAACCTCTAAAACAGAGGCAGATCAAATAACAAAACCTACAGCAACCTATATAACAAAAGTAGATAATGCAGAACCTGTTGCAACTTCTACAACAAAAGTAGATAATGAAGAACTTGCTGCACCCTCTATAACAAAAGTAGATAATGCAGAATCTGCTGCAACTTCTATAACAAAAGTAGATAATGCAGGATCTGCTGCAATCTCTAAAACAGAAGCAGACCAGATTGTAAAAGCTACATCAATCTCTATAATGGAAACAGATCAGATTGCAAAACTTGCTGCAACTTCCAAGATAGAAGTAGATAAAAATGCAGAAAGTGCTGGAATCTCTACAATAGAAACTGATCAGATTGCACAGCCTGTTTCAACCTCTAAGATCGAAGTAGATAAGAATGCAGAAGCAGAAGTTGGTATGAGTGGAAAACTATCTGCAGCAGACTCTATAAACAGAAGCCAGAAATAAAAATGAAAAATCTGTTGTAGTTTTCTAAAGACAGAAAGAGATTGTGGTAAGTAGGCGCCATACCAGGCCACAAGACTCTACAATCCTACATATCAGATAAACACTTCACTAGAATCTCAAAAACAAAACTGCCCTGTAGGCTACCAGTAAGTGTTAGGAGGATCTGTACATTAAAAGCAAGAGCAAGTTGAAACATGCCAAATCTTGCTACCAGCACCACCATAAGAACAGAAGCCCAACGAGATAACAAGCCCAAAACACACGAAACCTAACTGCCCTTGGCGAACTTTCTACGCTCCCGTAGCAACACAGGTCGTCATTAGATTAAAAAAAACAAAAAATTGCAAACATTCAAGAAAAGAAATCTAATATCTAAAGCAACATGCGCTGTACCCCCCATAATCTATTCGATCCTTCGATACGCCAAAACGCTATCGTTATATATCACAATGGCACGCCAAGTTAACAATGATAATTTCTATCATCCATACATTGTATGCTTCTGATTTTTTTTTTTTTCCCCAGAATAACACATAAGTAGACTTTTACAGCCGTACAATTCATCTTGCCACAAATTTGACACTGTGGTGAGTTAAACATTTCCTGATTGGATCTGGTATACAGACTTCCCCCCCAGAAGGTATTATTATTTTTTTATTTTTTTTTGATTTGTTAGAGAAACTAGTCCAAAAACAATAAAAAAATTGTAAACATCAAATATTTTCTGATATTAATTTTGTTGCTCTTCTCTTGTTGTTTATTGATATATTTGCTTTTAAAGTTTACTGCCGGCACTGCATAACCCCATAATATAATTTATTTAATTAGTTCGTTTAGTAAAAAGTTTGTGATTTTTTATTACTACATTCCCGGCCAATTGCCAAATTTTCTAAATTGTGAGAAGAGGTACTGTTTTGAGTGTCGCCGTGTCTGCAGATTATAAAAAAATTGTGTTTTTCTTGGTGTAGCCTTCGATTGCGATAGGCAGCTATAATATCTCCAAGTACTATTTTCGCCTCTGTAATTAACAAAAATCTTAAATAATAGCCGCGTCATCTTATATTCAAAAACTGCTAGACGATGTATGTTGTCTCTTGCAGTGTTATTAAAAAATTGACATGAATGGATTGTACATGCATGATGGAAGGCGACGAGAACCCTTCTAAATCCAAATCTTGCACTGCCTATGTTAATCTATTAAAGTCCTCCAAATGGGTGGTTCTATAAAGAGAATACAGTAGTGATACGAAATTCAACCGTAGTATTGAGCTGATCAGTTGCCTCTAAATACAACCATTCTAAAATAAAGAGCCCTGCCCTTAAAGTACGTTTGTGTAAGTTGAGTGCTATTTTTCATTCCATACCTATAAATTTTAAAAAGGCCAATACTATTGCGTTATACAAAAAAAGTTTTAAGTATTTGATTCAAAGGGAAACAATAAAAGGTTTAACCAGCATGTGTTAAACATAGGAAAATACAACATAATTACACATCTATATATCTGAGATAACAGGACTGTAAAGCTGAGTCTGTCAATTGCCATACAAAAGCTAACTCCGTTACGAAAGAATTGTTCAAAAAAGTGAAATATTGTTTATCTCAGTCCACTAGTATACAATGCATACACTTAACAAAAGATATTTCAATAACAAAATCAAGTAGATTTATTTTTAGTTTCGTTCTTAATATGTTTTGTGCTGTTGATATTCAAACTTTAGCCCCAGCTACAATCCCGTTAATGCTAAAAACCAACAAAGAAGAAGATTCTCTGGTAGATTACCTTTTTGGAACCCTAAAACGTAATCAATAGGATCTGCGATATAACTTATAATCAAGAACATAAACAGTTCTGAAACCAAATTTAAGCCTATTTCAAAAAAACCACAAGCACCCTAAGTATACCCATAAAACAAATACTTAAAAAATTTCGAGTTTCAGATTCGAATTAAATCTTTTGTCTCAATGTCTTAATTCTTCATGTCCAGAGTCATACCTCTGCTTCGAAATAGTTAACATCACCTCACCAATTATAGTTAATATATACTATACATATATACTATAATACTATCTACTATAATATATAGACTATATACACCGTAATATATACCTCATATAATAATAATAATACCTATACAATATATAAATATTTTAGTTATTAATTATATATACTAATACTATATATGATAATTTATATTAAATGAGCTTTAATATATATTATAAATATTATATTAAATTATAATGCTATACCATAATAATACTATAATTGTAAATTAGTAACATTTGCATTATTAACATAATAATTATATATATATATAGTACTATAATAATATAATATATACTAACTATCAACATTTTTATAGCTATATATAAAATATCACTTATCAATATAGTACTACGCTAACCTTACTATAATGATATTAAGTTATAAAGAAATATAAGATATAATAATATTAATACTATAACCCTATATACTAGAGTGATATAACTAATATATAGAGTGCATACCTCATTAATCCAAACTATTATAATATACTTTAAGAGGAACTAGCGAAGTTAACCCTAAAAGGGACCCCAATCAATTTTGATTTATGTCAGAGAAAACACAGGCCCCCCACCCTGTACTCTCTGATATATATGAATGTTGTAGAACGCGATCAAAAGAAACATAGTATTCGAGTGGACCATTGTCCGAACCCCACTATTGCAGTATGCGTGTATTAACAGGTTAGTATATAATAGGTCCAAATTCCCTCTTGATTCTTCAAGTAAAAGTTGGAAAGTTCTTCAAAATCTTTCTGGCTTTCTTTGACGCAATCCACGTGAAACAACGAAAAATCATCAGTATTATAGTCGGTTATATTATTCTATTCTGCTTAGTCAATACTGCCATTAAGAACTCAAAAATTAATGTTATTTAATCACTTTGAATGCTGATATACGTTCATTCAGTTAGTCCACAATTGACAAATGCATAAGGGGTTAATCCCCCTAACTATCACCAAAAAATTTTTCAGAAAAATTTGGAACTATGTCTTAATTGCAGCTCCATATACCTATCCAAACACTCAGACACCTGGCGTACCCCATCCGAAAATAAGACCTATCTCAAAAAGGGAGTCTTTAGTCTGCACCGCCACACGTTCGCACCAGAGAAATATGGACCCCACTTATGTTATGACGAAAGAGCATGGCATAGTGGGCCCGGTAAATGCTCTGTGTCATAATAGGAATTAACAACATGTTTATATTGTTTATTTGTTACTAGTATTTGATGACCCTTAAAAACATAATAGTGTTTTTGTTAGATGTAAAAGAGGCACTTTAATTTAATTCACATAAATTTTAATGTATTAAAAAAGAGCCATCTTTAATTTAATCTGTTGAATATCAGGATTAAATAATACATGCTATAGAGGAGTATTACTAAGAGTGGCCTACCTGAATTGTGTCGTTTGCTTACCACAGCGCACCCACTTGAGATTTTTTGTTTAATTTTTAAGGTTGATTTATACCTTTTTATTCTATTTGTTTATTTATTTCTCTTATTTGTAAAAAAACAAAACAAAAAAAACTTTTCATATTGTAGTCCAAAAAAAAACGTTATAACATAATTGCACAGACGAAGGAAACATAAAACCTTATAAACAAAAAGAATTAGTGCTTGTACAAATACCCCAAGGGCATGGAGTAATCATGACAAAGTCTAGACGTCCTACTTTGATCCTCGCAAATGCACCCGGGCCCCGAGCGGAATTATGATTTTTGGATATCAGATTCATCGAGCGGTGCGAAAACATGATATTGCGACCAACAAAACCGAAAAAAAATAAAAAAAAATTGTTCGAACAAAAGAAATCTGAACTCCAGCCGTATCGATAGTACGAATAAACTCACATGTCAACAACCCAGCCCATCACTTTTTTCTGGATGTTGTATATAGTCATTCCTGATTAAGTTTTATTATTTACTAAACTTGATTGTTCGTTTTAAGATCCGATCGCGTTTAGCCTAAAGTTATTAATAGAATTTACAATTATTTCCAAAACAAAAATAATTAAAAAAGACGATTTTGTCCCTCCTGTCCTTCCATATAGTCCCAGCACCGAAAAAAGCCTCCCTATAATAAACTAATGAATTAGATATAATTTCCATGAGAACAATACCCCAAAAAAATTAACCCTCCATTAAAGCAAAGAATTCCAAAACCAGGTGAGGGAGGCGCCAATAATTTATCCAAAACCATAAATAGCCCGCTCTCCGGAGTTCAAAGCCCCTTTAAGTTGTTGGTATCATTATACCAGTGCTATTACCCCTCATACATTCTTACTCTAGTTCCTATCTTGTATGTGTGGGAGACAAACATAATACAATCAGTGTGTAATAATCGCGTTGCATCATCCACTATCTGCCCAAAAAAAATTGAGCAATTGCAGGCCTTTTTTATATTTTGTTCCGACTCTCCGCAGAGTTTCCTAAATACAATTTTATACAATTTTTCCGTTCAAAACAAAAAAATTGTATTTAAGATTACTACATAAGGTAACCATTTACTTTAATTACTTTATACATAAAAGGCAAATTTTATTTTGGAGCGAATTTTTTAAAATCTCATATAAGATGTTAAATTAAGTTTATAACGCTTATTCATAAAATAACAGTAGATATCAATTAAGTCAAATAATATATAAGCTTAAGTCTATAATTACACAGCTTTAAGTATGATTCCAATTGTCCACATATTCACCAAAGCTTAAAAAAAGCTGGTACCACTTGACCTTATTTTAAGAGTAATTATAACTATCATTACGTGTGAGTTAACAAGCTAACTATATAATATATACTAAATAATAGTTACTCTATTTACTTTCTTTTCTACCTTTACTCTATTGTGCACTCAGCCAAGATACTCTTGCAACCCTTTAGGAGCTATATACATAACTATTACCATTATAGGATATGAGTGTCTTACTGCATGTACAAGCATCGGATAACAGAAAATACTAGCAGTAGTAAAGAGAACCATGACAAAAATAAGACTATCAGCCGATAAAAGAAGAATACACCAGCCTAATGCACCTAGCTGTATACTAGTACCGATATATTAAGTGAAATGGACGCTCCGTTTCACAGACAGAATTCACACCTAAAATATCGAAGCATCTGTGGTCACGCGGGTAAATAAAACAACTACTTACTGAGTGTAATAATCGTCAATGATACCAGGTCTTACACCCCTGGCCTCCAGGATATGTGAATACAGGACCACATAACCAATGCCTACCATACAAAAAAACTCGCAGCCGATTCTCTCCTCTCTACGTCATTCATTTATTTCGACCCTCTGCCTAATACTCACCATATTCCTCACTTTCAGACAGTTTTCAGATCACCGATCAATCCACTTTCTTCTATCGGCGTACGTCCTTCAGCCGGCTCTGACGTCCACAAACACACTCTACCCTATGGTTACATCCGCATTAATCAAAACCTAACCGATCTATTCTTCATCCTTTTCCACAATTTCCATGACCAAACACATCTCAATACATACCTCTTTCATTATATACTTCTATTTAACCCCTTTTCTCTCAACACCCAACCACGACTCTCCTTACATAATGTCAGTTCATTTCCTCATTATTAATAGTCTTTTCTAACCAACCTAGATCAACTGCCCCTTAAAGACTTATTGTCAATCTACACGAACACGCCTAAATATGAACTTTATTGAAGAAAAATCTCAAATAATACTTTCATCATATTTCACCACATATATTATATAAAGTATACACGCTGCTCTACTCATTAACATCTATAATTAAAACACAAATTTCCGGTCACAGGTAACAACATACATTTATGCAAGCATAAGCCTTCATGTAAGATCTCAATTGCGCCAAACTTCTAAAGACATATAAGTCAACTCATACTCTTTACATCACCAACGATTTTATATTTCAATCATGCAACCTCAGCCAACCCGTTTCTTCCATTCACATAAACCTCATCCACCTACCTACATCATGCCATTTGCATCCAGTTCTCCTGCTTTCTATCCAAACACATACTCACCTTAAATTATTTTAAAACTCAGTATGTTTCACACTTGCTCCAGCTGCAAATCATCTAACATAACTTCCACACTGAAAGACTGTTCTATTCTACTCACAACCATAAACCTTGACTTCTATACCAGTTTACTTTGATCAGACCCATCCTATATTTATACATTACTTGCACCAATAAATTCTCTAACCCAAATCCTACCTAAAACTCATCTTCAGACTCAGCCATCACAGAAAGTCCAATCATTTCCGCACTAATATATTACAAAAGTGAAGGTACGCGGCACCCTCCACTCCTCTCTCATTCTCCATCAGTCTAAAAAAAGAAGCTTAAACATTATTTCCTGGTAAGTCCCCAACCTTCAATTCTTTCATAAATAACCCCATCCATATTATTACACATAGTTTACATTTCATCCAAAAACTATCAACGTAAAAATAAAAAATAAAAAATAAAAACTTGTGTGGAAGGGTTGGAAATAATTCAGTTTCAACTCCATAATTTATTCTTACACACACGCTTCACTATCCCCATACATACTTTTGATTCCATTCAGAAGCCTACTACCAACACCGTATATTACTGAGATCTTCCAGACACCTTTCTATTATTCCTGTCGTACGCCTGTTGCAAGTTTATTAAACCTAAATACAATATATTCTTCCCTATCAGTTTCTCAATCATTTGTTTCAATGTGAAGATTTGAACTACACATCTTTACCACTTCTAAATGCAGCTTGTTCTTCAACAATCACTCCCCTTAGTCACTTCGACTTGCTATTTCAACCAAAAGCATATATCTTCCCTACAACACTCAATAAACTAATTCTTCTAGTTTCTATAGCTTACCTTATCCACATTTACCCTAATATAAGGGTACTATCAATGCTCTCCTCCAATCTCTCGGAATTACACCCTCCACAAACACTTTATCACGCAACTTCCACATCCAATCCATCAGATTCTACCATTTCGCCTCGGTGTTAATCATTTCACTATAATTTCATATACCTGCAGATTTACTGTTCTTCACCGTTCTCACCCTACCCATTACCTCCTACCTACTAATAAATCATCCCCAAAATACCTATTCCTTCTATGCACCATCAAAACCACTACCACAATTCACTAACACCTCGATTCACATTACTGTTAATATGTGCAAGCATTTCGAACAGGTTTGTTCTCTCCCCTCATATTTAATCAGTTAAAAACATTAAGTTAAATCCTCTAAATTCTAAATTATATTACTAACACAAATCTCCCTTTATTCATACATTTATAAAACCTACTATCGCTCGACCTTTATAACATATTATTCCTAGAAAGAACATTGTTACTTATTTAATACTACCTTAGTTAGGTTGTCTGGCACACCGCAGGTGCGTTGATGCACACATTTCTAGTTTTCCATTGGGGTGGGATAAAAATTACTTGTGGTGTATTGCAGTGCATTTTGCCGTTCTTAAAACCATTTTTTGAGTTAAAGAGTGTAGTAAGTTAAAGGCAGATGACCTAATCATAAGGCCACAGGGAGAAGTCTAGAGCTGTTATAATTGGTGAGGTAAACTTACCCTTTCAAGTATTCTACGCTATATATAATATAATAATAATATATTAATTATATAATATATATATGTATACATATATATGAGTATAGTAATAATATATATATATAATATAGTATAAATTTATATATATATTATATTATATAATACTTATATATATATACATATTATAGTATATATATACATTATTATGTATATATATTTAGTATGTATAATAATAACCGAATATTATAGTGTATAACAAGAAGAGTATTTACTAAAATATATTATAAAACATATTTCAAAATACAATATAATATATATAAATATAAATGTATATATATATATATATATATAATTATATATAGCTATATATTAAGATTATATATACATTTTATATTTAATGTATAATATATTTATATAATATCATATATACAAATATATTGATATAGAGTTTTATACTTAATGTAAATATATTTAATATATAGAATGTGTATTTCTACATATATATATAAGTCCATAGTATATACATAAAAAGTAATGAAGTTATATATACTATATAATACAGGGTAAATATATATAGTATGTATATATTAGGTAGCGATGTATATATAATAATTGCCACTATATATAGTATTATATATAATAAGGTATTAAAAATATATATATAATAGTATAAATATAATATCATATATATACTATTAATAATAACTAATATAATATAGTATATATATATATGTCATATAATACTATATATATTAATATATTATCAAATATCAATTATTTTCAATTTAATTTCTTATCTTTCAATCATAAATAAAATAAAATGGATAATATTCTGTCACGAAAATATTATATAAATATAACGTAAAATAAATAGTGCTAATTCCCTAATCAGACTGTATGTATATCTTTCAGAGGGCATTAGTTTTTAAAAATAAAAGAGATACTTATAAAAATGTTGTATCTTTTTCTTTGCTCCGGGGAGAATATTCCTATGAAGAAGGAAATCCTAAGAAAGCTTCAAATTTCCAGTCAATTATTATTTGTAAAAAAGTTATATAAAAGTTGATTAATGTTTGTATAAAAGGTAATTAATTAAATCTCTGTATGAACTGAGATAAATAAAAAATGGGTTTCATTATTAATTCAAAAACTTCAAAAAAGAAAAAAAGAAAAAAAAAAAAAAAAAAAACATATAGACAGAACCTGTAGATGATGATCAAATGTTCATTGCCATACCATGCAACTTTACCCTCTGTCATAGAAATAAGACTCATTCATATCTTACATAGTTAGAAATAACTTTGGAAAAGTTTGGGACCTTATTGATAGAAAGGTACTAAAATTCATTTCAAAATTGGGGGAATGATCGCTGTAGACAATCAGCCATTTTCCTATATAATATATAATATATGAAAGTTAATATATAATATATATATAATTATATATTATATATATATATAATATACATATATATATATATATATAGAATATATATATATAGTATATATTATTACTATATATAGTATACTATATATAAAAATAGTATATATATATTATATATTTTTAATATATCATTTAATATATATATAATATATATATAATATATAGTATATATATTATAATAGGTATATATAATAGTATTTTAAAATATATTATATATATAAATAAGTCATATAATATAAATATATATATAATATATAATATATCTATAAATATTATTATAATTTCTATGTGTGTGGGAGAAAGAAATTGTCCACAAGACCTGTTCTGCGTAGCGGTAAAGGGCCTACAAGGACAGTGCGTAACTTGTGCTGTGCCCTGTCGATTTTAATTTACATTCTGAAAATCGCTCAGGCATGAACTCGAATATCTGGGGCAATATTTGCATACCTCATCCCCAGTTCGGGAGAACCACTAGACAGCTAATATATATATATATAAATAATATTAATAAATAGCACTAGTATAATATAGATACGCTCATACCTATATATAGCGTATAATTTATATCATATTATAATATGTACTTATATAATATATAAGAGTATAATATGTTAATATTTATTTATATATATATATATATCGAAAATATATATACGTATAGTTATATATATATACGCATAGTTCCCAGATATATATAAGTACTTATATATTATATATAATATATATATATATATAATATATATATATATATAAATAAAACCAAATTTATTAAAATATTATATATATATTATAATATAGTATATATATATATATAATATATATATAATATATATATAATAATATACTTATATATAATATATAATATATACATATATTTCATAAAGCACCAAGTTTGATTGAACAATTCTACTACTATAATATTTCACTAAATTATTTATTTAAAGCAAAAGTGTTAAATATTCCTAATTTCTTTTGCAAGATTAAAAGTTTTGGTACGAATTTGTTTTTATAGTTCTGTATTACATTTTTTAAAATCAAGTTAATCAATGCATTTTTAAAGCTTTCGGAAATATATATAATAAATAGCCATTTTGTTTTTCAAAAGAAAATTAATGTAGTTAATTGAATAATAAATTAATTGGCAGTAAAATGGTATTACATATTCATATTAATAAGTGCAATGAAAATAATAGTTGTTTTTTTTCTTAATATAACATTACTTAAACAAAAAATATGCTATAATTTTTTTAAAAAAATTATATTAATTTGTTTTTATAAATAAATATTTTTCATGAAATGTCTCATTATTATTTCCAATAAGGTAATACAATAATTGTTTTGTTATTGAAAGTGAAAATATTCGTTTCCGGGGAAAAAAAAGCGTGAGACTAGTGGCTTCCGGTCGGAATCGGAGACCTCCTAAAAGGTTGGATCTCCAAGCTAGCCGAAGTCGTAGATCCGGTGAATATATATATATATATATAATATATTATATACTATCTGAATTCTTATAATATTCATATCTTTATTAAAATTAGTTAATAGTATATTACTATATATAAAGTAGTCTAAAGATTAATATAATAATATTCATTCAAAATGTCCTAAGGGCTTTTTGAAGACCCTTACACGTGGAGATGGTACTCCAGAAGTGTAGATAACAGTTTCGAGACCACGATTGGCTAACAAGGAAACCCATCAATTCTTACCATCGGCGAGAAGCTTGAGCTGTTCCCAAAGAGGGAAAGCGAAAGGCGTGCTTGGAACACCTAACCTCCGACGAGCAGTGACTCTCCCCAACACTCGGTCTGGGCAAACGCTAATTTTTTAACCGGAACTTATTAGATATTCAAAGATATTTGTGCAATAACGCAACAATTATTGTATGATTGCAATGGTCCTAAGTGGGGTTTGAACCTTCACCCTTGATATGCGTACATATCCAGAGTGTTCCTCGCAGACCAAGACTGGAATCTGGCTAAAAGGAAACTCATCATTTTACCTCTGAAACTTAGCTTCCCAAAAAGGATCGAAGGCGTGTCTTGGACACCTAACCTAAAGACCCGAGTGTTGGGGGGAGGCCAGTCGGAGGTTAGGTGTCCAAGACACGCCTTCGCTCCTCCTGGGATGGAAGCTAAGCTTTCAGAGTGAAAATGATGGGTCTTTAGTCCAATGGTGGTCGTCGAGGGTAAGCACTCCGGAGATACCATATCTCAAGGTAAG
Source organism: Trachelipus rathkii (assembly GCA_015478945.1). Lineage (NCBI taxonomy): Eukaryota > Metazoa > Arthropoda > Malacostraca > Isopoda > Trachelipodidae > Trachelipus > Trachelipus rathkii. The sequence goes on from JABUQX010032611.1 coordinate 38,996, forward strand.
GGTTCAAAGACCACTAGACCATTTGAAATATAATCAAATAGATTGGTTTGCGTTTATATAGCACGAAATATCTTTTGAATATCTATAGGTCCGGTAATAAATTACCAATGCAGTTGCCCCAGACACGAGTGTTGGCGGGGAGGCCCGCGAGGTTAGGTGTCCAAGACACTCTTCGCTCCTCTTGGGTAAGGCGTAAGCTTCAGACGGTAAAAATGAAGCTGGTTTTCCTATTTTAGCCAATCGTGGCTCAGAGGTAACACTGCCTGGAGTTACCATCTCAAAGGTAGGGTTTTCGCCCTGCTGAAAAAAATAATGAAGTAATAACAAATGATGTTGGCGGGTTTTATTGTCACAAATGAACCTTTGAATATACTAATTGATGTTCCGCGTTTAAAAATCTACTCCAGTGTTGCCCAGACCCGAGTGTTGGGGGGAGGCCCGTCGGAGGTTATAGGTGTCCAAGACACGCCTCGCTCCTCTTGGAAAGCTAAGCTTTCAGAGCTGTAAAATGATGGGTTTCTTTTAGCCAATCGGTGGTCTCCAGGTAACACTCTGGAGTACCATTTCAAGGGAAGGGTTCAAAGCCCCGACTTTAGGACCAATTTTGCAATTATAGACAAATGAATTGTTGACGTTTATCGCACAAAAATAGTCTTTGAATAATATATATAAGATAGCGTAGTAAATATGACATTATATATATTTATATTATTATAGTGATAATACTATATATATATATATATATATATATATAATAGTATATATAATAATATATGTATATAATTAAGTTAATATATACTATATATATATATATATATAGTTATATAATATAATAATATAATATATATAGCTAATATATATATATGATATTAATCATAGAAAATAATATATATATAACTATATTATATACATATAGTATAATATATATATAATATATATATAATATAGTTATCGATATATATAACGTATATAAGTACCGTTCCTATATTATATATATCTATATATATATATAGTATATAATTATAGTATATAGATATAAGTACTATAGATGCCTACGGTATAACTAATTACTTCGGGCAATATATTAATATTAATGAGTGGTCTATATTATGTAATAGTATGAATATATAATCATAAGTTTATATATATTTATAACAGATATATGTTATAATATATTGTTATTATAATATAGTGTGTAATTAAACTAGACATAGTTATATTTATAATAAGTGTTATGAGTAGTATAGTGAAGATATTATATATATAACTGTGATATATTACTGATAGTAGGTCATCTGTATAGAGAAGATAATAGGGATATAGATATGAGCTCGTAATAACGTTATATTAATGTAATATAAGCTAAAGCGATAGTATAAGAAGGTAAGGAGTTCATGCATTTGGGTATGCGCTTTGGGAGATAGTTGGTCAAACGCGTAGCAGACAATCACGGAAATAGATTGGGTTTTGTGGGTGTTAAAATGGAACTGGAAGGGAAGATTTTGGAAGGAAAACGGACTATAGGCGGTGACACACTAGGTAAAAGTAAAAACGGTGAATAGGAGTAAGGTTATGGGCTCTGTGTTAAGTGCAGAACAGTCCCTCGTCGATGTAAGTTGACAATGTGCTATATAGAGTGCTGCTCTGGCTAGCTGATAGAGATGTCTGGAGGTTAAAATTTTAGGAGAATATGTATGAATGAAAGGGGAAGACGGATGAGCGCAGGGAGCGTGTAGTAGGGAAAAGTTGTGAATATAAAAGGAAAGGTGCTAGTGAATTAATCGCTTTGGGCGGAATAAAGGGACTAAGTCTTGAGTGCGCTAGGGTCTTACCATGAGGGTATGTTGTTACGCTGCTGTCTGTGTGAGTATAGGAGTTGAGACATATGGTCTGAAGTAATTATTAAGGCATGTGTCAGCAATGGACAATTATAGCGAGCCGGTTTTGAGGCGGTGTGAAGTAAGAATACGAATAAATGAATCGAACGGTATCTCAGAGTGATTTGGGTGGTGAAGAAAGAGGTAATGAAGAGTGATAGTGAGGTGAGAGTGTGATGGGAACGAACCGGTTGGAGACCGAAGAAAAATGAAATTGATCTCAGTAAAGGAATAGCTGGAGGAGAGAAATGTGAGTAGGTCAGAAGAGAGAGAGAGAGAGGTGCAAATGCCTAAGAATGTTTGCGGGGTTTGAGTGGTATGGTTGTGCCACACCTGGAAGGGATGGAACCCTACGCGTAATTAGCCAGAGTGAGGAGATGTCGCAGTCGCAGTTCCGCGTGAAGCTTCCATATCGGTGGATTTTCGGAACTGCGAGAGTTTCTTACTCATAGGTAAGGTAATACTGCGTAACGGCTGGGATGCGCTTCTCTTTTCGTACTTATGTCATATTTTTCCTAGCTACATTAGCTTTTGTTTTCCAGGTGCATGTCGACCGCCATACGCCTCCAGTCGGTGGGGAAAAAACGGTAGATGAAGAAGAAGATAATAGTAAGACTTATAATAAATATATAATATATAAATATATATATATATATATATATATAGATATATACTAATAATATTATATATAATTAATATACTAATATATATACTATATATCCTATATAGTATTATAGTTATATAAGTATGTATATACAGGATAATAATAGATAATATATATATTGTATATTATAAGTAATAGTGACTACTATATAGACTGATCATCATACCTTTTCCAAAGAACTGGGAGGTAACGGCGCGAGTCGACAATGCAGCTCAGGAAACAAAAAATAGTAGAAGAATAAGATGACATGAAGCTCGAAAAGTAAAGCCCAGCCTTAACCGTCATGACCTATAAGCCTATTGGAGGTAAATAGGGTACCGTCGCAGTTCCGCATGAAGCCATCTGATGGATGGGAGGAGCTTTTTCTGACTGCGAGGTGATGTCAGTTACTAAATTAGGTTAGTCCATCGAGACCTGGTAATGAGTACGGTTATAAAACAATCGACTTCTGGGGTATAGGCTGGGAGTGATTCTTCTTTTCGACTAGTGTCATATTTCATTCTTCTACTAGTTTTTTGTTTCCGGTGCAGGTCCCGCGCCTTACCTCAGTCCTGGGGAAAACGGTTAATGATGTCATATATATAATATATATAGTAAATGTTATGAGGGTATAAAATAACATGCTACTACTACGGCTATATATATATATATATATTAGAGTATATACCTATATATATTATATATATAAACGCTTATATTATATAATCATATAATATGGTATATAGGAGTATATATAGATAATACTAATTACTCATATTAATGATATATATATATATAGATATGAATATATTCATATTAAAGATAGTATACTTACTTTTGGGACAGAGGAGTAGATATATATATATATATAGACTATATATATATACTAAGGAAGTATATATATATAATATATTATATATGAGTATTACTATATATATGGTTTGCCAGAGTATCGCGACACATATATATAAGTAATAGATAACCGAGCTAAAATGGATAAGTGTCGTATATGGGTACATAACTAGTACTGATAGCAGCTGCATATATACTTATATATGTACGTGTGATATATAAGAATATAAATAGTATTATATTGATATGATTATAATACTAGCTATTGATATATATATAATATATGAGAGTATGTATCATATTAGAAGTTATATATATATATTATGTGTGGTGTGTGAAGTAAGTAAAGAATTTTTTTTCGCATCCCCGGATGCGGATGTTTGATTTTACCATCCGCGGATCCTATATTTATTTGATTAATATATAATATATATATATATATATATTAATATATATATATATATTTATATATATATAATATATATAATATATTATAAAAAATATATAGTATATAATATATGTAGGAGTATAGATAATATATATATATATATATATAGAGAGAGAGAGAGAAGAGAGAGAGAGACGAAAGAGAGGAGAGAGAGAAGAGAAGAGAGAGGAGAGAGAGTTTAGGACCATCAATCTAGGTTAGTATAGAATGCGTTACCAGCATGGGGGACGGACGGGACCAACTCAAATTCACACCACAACCTCTTTCTCCAACTCTCCGCCCTTAAGTAAAAGACTTTACAACTGGATTTTTATATTCCCTTTGCACTGTATTAAATTCAAATATAGGAAGGTTGTGCTAGAGAAACATCAATTTTTGCTGCTTTTCTGTAGTGAGTATTTTCCTTACACATTTTATCAAATATTAGCCCTGATTGTTAAATTAGCTGCTCTCACCTAGATACGTAGAGAACATAAGCTGGAGGACAGTCAAAACTACTTCCTTTTCAAGTTTACTCATGCGGTGGGTAAGACCATTTTTGCTTAACTTCCCAACCAATGTACAGGATCGATCATTGTATCTAGTGTTTCTCTTCGGTGATAGTTTTTTTCGATAGTCATCGTTACCCTATAGATCCAGGTTGTTCTATGCTAATGGCAGATTTTCAGCTTCATTCACGTAGACTGATGCGGTCTGTAGAAATTCTCCAGGGACTACTGTTATTGATCGTTAATTGTAAGAAGTAGGGTGCTTGGGTTTGTCTTTTGTTTTTTTTTCTTTTAATCGGATGCGCGAATATATACCTGTTTCGGATTGCAATTTTTACAAACTGCAACACAAAAAGTGACGAATTAAACTTTGTTTTCTAATCATCGTGACTAGTAGTGATTTAGAACAAAAAAAACTTGCCCTTTATATCAGGGGATCGTCAGTAGGGTTTATCGCAATAGATTATGATGGTCATATAGCTCATTTTCCACAGAACCAAAGTGTATTTCTAGCTCTAAGTTAATTTCATATTTCATTTTTTAAAGACCGTCATCATTTTCATTTTGAAGACGGTTAAAATGCTTCCTTAGCGTTGAGATTAATGGTTTACATTCGGAGACAGAAGCTGTAAATGTGCTGATTTTTTTTTTTTCAAATCGGTTTGCAAAAATAGCTTAACTGCAGTGTGATATTATGTCATTGTGCTAAAGTATTTAGTAAGAATGTTAACATTGGAACCGAACTGGCGTACGAAAGGTACTAGTGGTTCTTTAGGCCAATACGCCATTTTTGTTTTCACTCATATAATGTAACGTAATTCCATGTAATTGGAATGGTCTTAGTGATACATTAAGATATGGAGATATCAAGGCCCCGTTTTTGACTGCCTTCAGAACTCACTTTCAGTTTCTATTTCCAGATTAATCTCAAGCATATGATGCAGCTCCATTACCGATTCCACGATTGCCTTTGAACATACTAGACCTTTCCTTAACTTAAAATCCTTCTTCTTATTCTTTTAAACTCATTAAACTTCTGGATTTCTTCTAACACATTCTCATATCTGTATATGTGAATATCACCATCATCATCGTATAAAGATCTTGATACGTCAGATGCGCGAATTCTTGAAAGTTTCTTCAATCAAAGGAAAAATATCGGATTTTATTATATTTGCGTATTATATTTACGGCCTCATATAACAGGTATACTCGGATAATAGATATAACACCAGTATAAATATATTATATATTAACTAAGATATATATATATATATATGAAATCACTGATGAAATTATAACTAATATATTATGTAATATAATTCTACATCCATAAGTATATAATATAATAATATATATATAAGTAAGAGTAATAAGGAGCAGGGTTGCGTAGGCAACTCCAGCTTCAGGAATATCAGTGTAGCTCGTTCATATCAGCGTTAGCTGATAAGACCCGTGTTTTTTAGTGGTAAGATAATTGATAAGATAATATTGAGTAATTTGTCATGTATAATTTTTATTTTCGTGTCAATTATTTTTATGTTTATTATAATTTATTAGTTTGATTAGATGATTCTTAAATATTTATTATTATTATAAATTATTATTATTATTTATTATTATATTATTTATTATAAAATTATATTTGATAGTATTAATAATATATTCAATTATTATATTTACAGTTCGAAATGAAGATCCACAGTGATTCTCATTTTAGGTTGCCTTGTGCTCAGCACGCGCACTACACGCATCCGAGTTACGACTGTCGGACTGGGCCGACTCCGTCGCTGCTCCCGCACCGGCACCCGTTCGCCGATCCGACCGGATCAGACGTTGAAGGCGGGTTATTTATTTTATTACTATTATTATTATTATCTAATAATTTATTATTATATACTTATTAATTATTAATTATTCATTATATGGAATATTTATGGATTTATTAATTATATTATCTAAATTATTACTTATATTATATTATTAATGAATTTTAAGGACGCTCCGGCTCGCGGACTCAGCTACTGGCTGGCCGATATTATCTACAATGGTTGGGATTATCCGATACATGTTAATTTGGAGGGTGGTTAGAATGGTGACGTAACCTCGCTACCGACGAGGTTACGTCCCGTGGCGGCCCCCGAGAGGGACCCACCACCCATTAAAAAAATCGAATGTTGCATAATTGGCCTGAAGATTTGGGTGAGAGGGATTCAAGCGGAGTGTAAATTTCTAGAACAAGGAGTGATATTTGGAATCCTAAAGGGTCTGCCCTCCGGCACGGTGCTGAAGCCAACTTGCGGTGCCCGAGTTAATAAATCAGTCGCATAACAACCAATTAGATGTCCTTATTAGCAGGGTATCGAGACGGTAGGACTTCGAATATGAGGAGTATAAGTCGTAATAGGGTGTCAAGACCCCCCATATAGGGGTCCCGACTGAAAAAAAGAGCACAGAGTGCAAACAGAGGTCGAAATGAGGAAAACGACAGTTAAGTTAAGCAGAATAAACAGAAAGGAAAAGAATGGAAGAAGGACGTCTGACTCAGAGTAGAGGAGTTAACGAGCTTGCACACGTTTGCATGGCTCCGTGCGGTGGCTGAAGTTATTAGCATATTTGTGTAATTTGATCAGAATATTATGTATGTCTATTAATATATGGTTATTAGGAGGGAGCCCGTAGATTTCGAAAATAAAACTGGTTATTCAGACTATCAAAGGAAAAAAAATAAGTAAATAAATAATAATAAAATAAACATAATGAAGATATAAATTCTTACTTCTTATTTATGTTAACCTGAGAACTTACATTTGACCGTTTTACATATACGCGCGAGGAGCAGGGAAATCTGTGAATCAAGAACACCATCCAGCACCCTCCTGTCCCAAGATCGGTATCGTACTATGAGAGTCTATTGATACTAACTTATGGTCAAGTCAAGATCTTTTACTCAAGTCGTCATGGGTTTAGATAGCACCTGAAATACGGAATCAGTAAATCAAGCTACCTATCCATCGTTCCACCCTCTGCTGTGCCAAGTCGTGATTAATTTGAGCATTGATGCTACTGATCTTTGATCACAGAGTCAATTCTTTTAACTAAAATCTAGTGCATAGAGTTTTTACATGAACCCCACAACTCAGTAATGCTAACGATGCGTAACCTCCACGGTAGCGAGTAGGAGCCGAGGAGTGTAGATTATGCACAAGCTATAGGCTTTATGACGTCTGGCTATGGGTAGTCGATATTTGTACGCGGCCAGGTCCCAGCGCGCGTGACTGATGCTACAGATAGCTGTAGCAGAACATCGTAGGGGCAATCTGTCAAGCTAATCAAATTCCAATCCAAATACAAAATGACATCCATTTAAGAAAAAGCTGGGATAATTTGAATAACTATTTGATTCTTTTGGATCTAATTGTATTACAGAGTCATATTGTTACTAAAGATGTACACGCGTTTTACATACCACTACGATAATCAGTAAATAGTAATCAAACCACCATCCCACAGCTAACAGCTAGCCCTACATCTACCCACATTCCATTTACATCCCCCCGCCGCCCAAACAAACCCGAATATTATGCACCACAACCACCGCTCCTTAGTCCATTCTTGATTGCTAACTTGAAGTCTAGTTAGAATCAAGTCACAGTGTTCGAGTATACATCGTATCTAAGGATAGACATAGACATAAAAAACAAAAATTCTTTCTTAATGCTGATCAAGACGATAAACTAGTTAGGCGGTATGAGAACAATAAGTGTTCGCGTATAATAAAGCTTAACGTTAGCATCATCTGAACTAGAAGTAGTTACCACCAGAAACGCTAGGTTGACTTTTGAAACAGGAATAAATGGGTGATGCATTGAGAGCCTAAGGTTCCATACTTAAAACAGTAAAGTAACTAACATAACATCGCAGATCTATCATCATTCATCTCAGTGCTAGTGCAAGCATACTCTCGCACTATTTTACACAAACTTCTCTTTTTAAACAAATAATTTTCCTTTTAATTACATTTCTAATCATATTTATTATATATTTCCTATTTTATTATTAAATGTTTGTTTTCTTGACCTTCTTTCTCAAATTTGTCTTTATTTTCCATTTTACACATCTATACAGAAAAGATGAAATAAATATGAATTAAGAAAATATTTTTCACTTTTTAGTTAATTTCCCTTGTTTTTCTATATTTTTCTAAGACTACTTCACATTTTCTTCAATCTACAATCCTGTGAACAATCTTTTCTTTCACTCCTACTAAAGTCTCAAAATACATCCCGAAATACCTAAAGACTTTCTTTTTCTATAGAATTTCACCTTCCACCTTTTTAGTTTCAACACAGATAGACATTTTTCATTTCTAGCTTTGCACTAATCTTAATCACATCGTTTAACAGTCAGTTTTTAATCCTATTGCTTTCAAACTCAAACACTTGATCAAACAGTTTTTTCTTGAATGGAACCCATACCGTAATACTGCATCATCAGCAAACATTAAAACGTTTATATCCCATTTATCTTCATGTAAAAGGTATACGCTCCCTTTCCCAATTTAATTAATGCCCCTAACTACATTATCAAAGTTAAGGAACCATGGAGACAAAAAATACTACCCAGTCACTGACCTGCTCCTACTTTAGACTCATTTAAAATTCCTTTCTCTTAATTCTAGCATATACTTTTCTGTTCCTGCAGAAAGTTTATATCGCCTTTAATTAAAATGTTATTTACGAGTATTTCTCTACCAACATTTTCAGAGTAGGCACCTGATACACATCCTGGGCCGTCTCTAAGCAGCATTGCTCATTTCAATCTCTCCATTACCACTCGCTTATATAGTTTATCACCTACATTCCGAAAGTTGATTCTTCTGAAATTTGGGAGCTCATTTATTGTCTTCCTTACCCTTATAGATTGGTACTAGACAGGTCTTGTTGAACCTCGCACCTTTCCTAGTATACTTGGAATAATCTCATCTACCATTCGACGGCACAGTAGCCTCCCTTTTTTAACATTTCTATTCGTATGCCATCCACACCTAAAGGTCTTCCTGTTTTCTTATTCTTTAAAGCATTTACCACTTCTTAAGTTGTAATTTATTCTATTATACTATTACATTTCCAGCTTCATCTCTTCTCCTCTAATATCTTAACTTGTTCTCAGTTTCTTTCTTCTTCTTCTATTCTTTCAGTATTTTGAATATCTCTATGCTCTCTCCAACTTTCCTCTATTTCCTTATTACTTTGTACTAAAATCCATTGCCAAGTTATTACATCGATTACAAACTTTTTTTCCTCATTTTAAGAATTTTCATGAATAATTAATTTCCCTTCCGATTTATTGAAATTATTTTCCAACTCCATTTTTCGTTTCTCCTATCATTATCTCTAGAACAACATATATTTCGAACTGGATTTCTCTATTTTCTTAATTAGCTTCTGTTCCAAAAGGGCCATCTACCGTTATCACATTTACATCACTCATAAAATCATCCAATAACGCGTTGCACCATTAATACTAAAAAATATCCAAATATTCGTTCAGTTCTATCAATAAAAAAAATCTCTAGCCTCTTCTACAATGTCATTTATAGGGTTACATGCACTCATATATATCTTGTTTCCATTTCTCTATTTCTTCTTGATCCACATTAATCCTAAACTAATTGATTTTTAATTTACTTTCTTTCACACATTGCCATTATTCTTTTTTAATAATTGTTACCAAACTTTCTTTAGACTTGTTCTTCTCACTACTCACTCATGCTAAGCCTCTGTTGCCTCCAAAGCATTCATCTTTCTTGCATTTCAGCTTAGTCTCATTCAAAAGATGTATATACCCTTTGAATATGTACATATACCTGATCTAAATAATATTTTCAAAAGATGTTTATTAAAAGAAAGTTTGTATAGTATAATATATATATATATATATATATATATATATATATATATATATATATATATATATATATATAAATATATATATATATATATATATATATATATATATATATATATATATATATATATACTGTATATGAAGTGGCTGGAGTGGTGGGTGAGTTATTTCTTTTCTGCCACTTCATGTGTTGTTGTTGTCACCAATTCTGTAGTCCCCGGGTTTGCAGGCGGATGAGCTCGGCCTCTTTGCAGGCAGAAAAACTCGGCTTCCTCTATGCAGGTGGAAGAGCTCGGCCTCTATGCAGACGGAAAAGCTCGGCCTCGCCTACGCAGGTGGAAGAGCTCGGCCTCTTTGCAGGCGAAAAACTCGGCCTCCTCTATGCAGGCAAAAGATCTCGGCCTCTTTGCAGGCGGAAAAGCTCGTCCTCGTCTACGCAGATGGAAGGCTCGTCTTCTTTGCAAGCCAGAGGGGTGAGCCGGAGCAGGATCGCCCCTTCTTCTTGGTTTTTGCCCGATTCGCAGACAAGTCTTTGCAGTTGTGGATGCTTGTAGTTCTCTTCTTCTTCTGCTGCTCATTCCTCTGCTTCTCTGGTAGCTGTAGTAATCTTGGAAGTCTCTCTCTCCTCTTGAAGGTATATATAAAACTCTTGTGATTTGGATAGAATAATTTTACTGAAAAGCATTCATTTATATTTGCTAACTTCGTACACATGCAGTCAAACTTTATTATAATATTTCAACTTTGTTATAAAATTTCTTGCACACATGCTAGTTTTTTATCAAATCGAATTTTCTGATCGCAAAATACTAATTTTGTCAAAAAAAGCTATTTTTAATAATTATAATCTTACAATATGTTACTAAACATCATATTATATATTTTACATTATGTCATTAAATAAATAATAAATACCCAAAGAAAAACACTTTAAAAGCAAACCAAAATTTCTCTTTTTTCGCAAGCATTTGTGATGACGTCATAATTAATAGAATTTTTGTGTAACATTTTTAATTTTATAAGCATTTTTATAACCACTTATGCTACATTTTAAACAATAATTTTTATATAAAAAGAAAGTCAAACATTATTTAATAACATTTTGTAATAAAACAGTGCAAGTAAATATTCATGAGAAGCTTTAATCCAAATCTTTAAAAAATGCTCATCTCATTCAGAGGTGGCCTTGGTAGCGCCAGAAAAGCGCGCGCAAATGCTTTCTTATAACCAGATAGTGGACAACCTAATTTTAAACTTTAGGCGCTCGTCAAATCGTTTGCAATCAAATAACGATCAATATTACAAGCTAATATACTATGAATATTACCCCCACCATTATATGGCAAAAAATTACTAATATAATATAATCTAATACAGCAGATTTACTTATTTTTATGTATAGTTACGATTATATAGTGAAATACACAAAAATAAGGCTTAAAAATTCAAGGTGCATCTCTTCCTTCAACAAAAGTTACTAGATACGCTCAGGTTTTAGAAGGTTATTTTCTGTCTATCACTATAATATATATATGATATATATATATATATATATACCTTATAACTATATATAATATATATAATATATATATAATATATACTATTATATATATATAATATATAAATATTACTATTTATATAATATATAATATAATACTATATATATAATATATAACATATGAATATTATATATATATATTATATATTAATATATATTTTCTTTACAGAATATAGTTTTAACATTAAGCGCAATTTAAAAACTTTAAACTATCTAAAAGAAATATTATAATAATAAAAAAATATATAATAATATGTATAATATGATCATTTAAAATGAATGTTACATTTAAGATCAATTGCAATTATTACTTTGATTCTGTGTTACAAAATTTTGCAAAGTTTTCTAGCGATGTCTGTGACCTCGAACCTTGCGGATGATTTTTCATATAAATAATTTTTGAATAGCCTAACTAACATGACTAGCAACAAGCATATGAAAGAAATATCATATTGTAAAATATTTTTAAAATCAAAGATAATAGACAAGAGTGGTCATCAATCGAAACGTAAAAATGTAAACGTTATTTTAGCACCTAAATTTATATATATAAATAACTAAATATTATTTAAATATAATCACTTGTAAGCACTTTTATTATTAAATTTAAAACGGAAATGTACCTTTTTTTTATTACTTAATTCACTTTTAAACAACTGCACTACTGGTCCTATTGCTCAATGGATGAGTTTGTCTACATGGAAGGTGAATCATCATCTGATCAGCTTCAAAAATAGAGTCTAACGATCATAACATTCTTAAGTTTATAAATCAATTGTAGCTAGAGTTCATTTATATACACTTTCAAATTGTCATAAGAAAGCCCTTCAATCATTAGCCTTCTGTGTCCAATTTTTTGAACTATATTATTTATTTCATAATTATGAAAAAGGAGCACGTATGCAAGAAATATTGGCTATTCGTATTAATGAAACTATGTAGGCTATGTACATGAGATTCACTTGTAAGTGAGATGCGAGTATGTAGAATGGTAGTACTACGTTAAAGGACATATATATTAGCGCTTTAAAGAAAATAATATAGAAGTTTAAGATTAAGAGCAGCTTTACTGAATTGGATTAGAAATCTACTCATTGAAGTATTAACCGATTAAATTATTAAATTGTTGATTTAAGGAAAATGGAAGAAGAAAGGTAAGATATATTCTGTCCAATCCATCTAATTAAAGCTTGACCTTGACATAACTGAGCAGTTTGGAATATCGAATTTTAATAATTAACTTATTTTATTAAAGAAAAAAAATATATCAAGAATATTACAGACTGATCAATTTTTTTTTACTAATTTCTTAGGAAAATAATTTTCTAAGGACAATAACTCAGCTGACAGCTGACAACTCAAAATGGTAATCTACTTGACCTTCAAGCTCAGAATTAAAATAATGAAGGATCTTAATATTATATCTACATTAATTATCAGACTGAACAGGTATGACAATATGCTAATCATCACAAACGTTTAATAGAAATTTATAGATGTCTGTCTCATGGTCGAGATATTTACAGCTCTAAATTAGAAGGCTCATGTTAAATTTTGTATTAGTTATGAATGTACCAATGAAAAGCGATGTTACTTTTTTAACATTATAGTAATTTTGCTTTAGAAATAGCTCTTTTTCTTATCAAAGCTTTAACAGAAGCTTTACAAGAGCTTAAAGCTTGAGCTTCTTCATCAGTTAGGCCCATAATTTTGATTAGGTATATCAACTTAGCCTATAATTTTTTACTATTTGTAGCATAATTTAATTACTATACCTTAATATTAATAATTTTCTTAACCAATAAATGAAATCCAAATTCATTAAATAGGCAGCTTTATAATTTTCAATAGCTATAGCCTATTCGCGCAGTACTACTTTAAACAAACTTAATTGTCTCAATCTTTAGCATAAATTTGCATTTAATGATATGTTGATTATAAACGTTATCTATACAATTACTAACACTATCACTTTTTATATATATTTACACTAGAACATGCTTAAAATCCATTTCAATTTAACAAAATTTCACACTTAAATTTACATTTAGCTTCGGTGAATAATTGCTATAAATTATCGATATAGTATATCGACTATTATCGATACAACTCGATACAATAATTGAACAGGCACATAATCGCTCCACTATCGATATTAAAAATAGATCTTTCTAAGAACAATACGTCACAGTATAAATATGAATATTTCTACTATGAATACGTAATAGCAATTTTTCGCATACGGAAAATAGAACTTTTCTGAGTTGAAATTAATTTTTGAAATAAAAATATATGTTAACTTTGCTAAGTTATAAATAATACCAAACTCAACAAAATTGACACTGATACTTCTTGGGAAATAATATTTAAAATAAAATGATTAACTTAAAGAAATAAAAAGTGTCTTACATTATTAGAATAAATTACGGCAACTTATTAATAGCTTAGTACCTACCAATTATATTACCAAAAACAGTTCGCTGGCCAGGCTCCTACCTCGAAATAATAAATTATAATTACAGAGATCCTTTGCATTGAATCATAAGATAGGAGCAATTAATGATGGTAGTTTCAAAAATTAATTTGACTTTCAGAACGATATTGCACTGTTCTATATTTTTAACTTAAGGAATTTCAATTAGAGAAAAGTATTACATAAATATTTCCCAACATAAACTAGGTTGGGATTATAGTCTAATTTAAGTAGAACTTGCACTGTTATATGCTTAACAATTTAAAAGTTGCATATAAACAAAAACAACTTTTTCCGAACGATGGTCACAAGTACTTACTTATCCTTGTTTTTTATAATAATAATAGATCAGAGAGGTTGCGCATACATATGCGCCTTCTCGAATTGGTTTAAATATGACAGCGGAAACATTGAATAACGTTTCTACTAAATTTAAGTATAATTATTTTAAAAATAATTAAGTTAATAATAAATTAATCATATTCGGTAATTATGAATTTTTAAAAATATTAATATTATATTATATATATATATATATATATATATATATATATATATATATATATTATTTGCTAGCAGAGTCTAATCACAGATCATTTTCTTAACGCTATGCCAAACAATTCGTTAAAAACATCTTCCATATTCTTTCATGGTTGCTTCAACCCTAATCTGCTTCCTTCAATTTATACTTCAAGGTCTTTCAGGGGATTCTTTGTTCTATCCATCTTCTTTCATGGTTGTTTCAACCCTCCTTTGCTTCCTTCAATTTATACTTCAAGGTCATTCAGGGGTGCTTTGTACTATCCATCTTCTTTTATGGTTGTTTCTACCCTACTTTGCTTCCATCATTGGGTATTTCAAGGCTTCACGTATGTTCATGAGTCGTTTTTTCCCTCCTCTGTAGGGGCTCTTGGTGACTGATTTCAGACTTCACACAGGTTCCTGATGAGTCTTCATCCTCCACTAGTTTTCACAATGGTGACTCCCCAATTTAAAGGCTTTAACAATGAGTAGTATATAAAATCCAACAACACACAGATATATATATATATATATATATATATATATATATATATATATATATATATATATATATGATATATTATTAATATATATATATATATATTATAATATAATATATATAATTTATATATAATATATATATATTATATATATATTATAATATATTATATATTAATATATATATTATTACGTATATATATTTATATATATATAATTATAAATTATTATATATCATATATAATAATTATAATAATATATATAGTATATAAATATATGATAATATATATATATATATATAATATATATATATATAGATATATATTTATATATAAGTATAATTATATATATATATATATATATAATATATATATATAATTATTATATATATATATTATATTCAAGCCCCACGCAAGCAACGAAAACAACGCAACACTCACTGAGATGCCACGCTTACAACATCGACAAACAAACTGACCTACACACACACACCACACGAACACACACACACACACACACATATATATATATATATAGTATAGTATATATATATATATATATATATATATATATATTATATATTATATTATATATATATTATATAGTATATAGTAGTATAATATATATAGTGATGGACCCGATGTCAAAATTTGACTGTTTTGCGGATGGCGGAATGCTGGATGGCGGATGCGGACTTAAGATTGGAGGGGTGGACCAAATCGCGATTGTCACTATTTGCGAATGCGGAATGTGGATGCGGATACTTATTTTTAATATCTGAGTATTAAATTATTAAAATCCTCCTTGTACTAAAAAAATTTATAAATTATATATATATATATTATTATATATATATATAGATATATATATATATATAATAATATATATATATAATAATATATTATAATATTGATATATAATATTTAATATGCAAAAATCAAAATATATTTATATATTATTATATATATATACTATTTATATATATCATATAGTATATATTTATAATTATTAATATATATAAAATATATATATATATAATATTATATATAATATATTATAGATATCTTATATCTTACATCCTCTCCCGTGCAGGCTTACGCAGCCTGTCCTGGTAATAATAATCATTGTTATTTATTACATTGTTATATTTAAGGTTTCCACAGTATTAGCTGGCAGAGGTAATTTAAAGAGACAAGAAGGAAAAATGAATGAATATGTTCCGTGAGTGTTCAAATCATATATGATAGAACCCTTGTATACTTTATAGAGCCTTTGATTACATTATAGAACCCCTGTCCACTTTCTAGAGATCTTGTTCACTCTATAAACTCCAGTTCACTTTAAAAAAAACTGTATACTTTATTTATAACTATCCTGTCCACTTTATAGATCCGTTTACCACTTTATTGAACCCCTGTCCACTTTTGAAAGTACTTATTCATTCTACAGAACTCCAGTTCACTTTATTGAACCCATATTAATCTAATAGTCAACTTGACCACTTTATTAGATTCACTGATGTCAACAATGAATAACTGAATTCATATCAGAAATAAGTTTTACGAAAATACAGTCTTTCCGCCTCCAGGTCCTCTTTGAGATCTGACAGACGAATATCAAATTGGACTTCCAAATCCTGTCTCAGTTTTTATTTTCTCTTATATATCTATGATTAATTTTAAAAATTTTAACATTACATTTTAAATATTTAAAATGTATTTATATATATATTATATGATATATATATATAAGTATATATATATATATTTAGGATTATGAAAGTTTTCTGCTAATATCACTTTATTTTGCTAAGAGAATTTACTCTGAAATATGAAACAGATATAAATTTCCATTAAGCAAAATTACAAGCTTGTATTACAGAAGAGATTCTGCCAACAAATTTATTTTACTAATTGGATATATATTATCAGAATAACTATAAGTTTAGATACCTGCAGATATAATGATATAGAATGAAGAAACTTGTATCTTACTCTGAATTCATTATACATAGCTAGAAGGAACTAAATCTGGATAAAAAAATTGCTAGAAAATGAAAATATGTATGTATAAGAGAATTGGTTGAACATAAAGAAATTTTAGGAACCTATGTTCAACAAGGAATTCATCAAATATAGAAGTCTTATGAAATTACTAAACACACACCCACATCCACACCCACACCCACTCACACACAACAGACACGCACACACCTACACACACACACACACACACACACACACACATACCCTACACACACACAACCAATAACATTCAAAAATATGACTTTTGTTTAGGTTTTAGCAGAGTTTTTAACTTTTGGTCGATGGGGATTTTTTATGTTGAAGAGAAGGCAAATTTAGCTTGTTACAAAAAATTAAAGTGGTAATTTATTTATTTATTATTTTTATTTTTTAAACTTTATTTTGTATTTAATTAGTACTTGTAGACTGATTTTGTTTATTATTATTATTATTATTATTATTATTATTATTATTATTATTATTATTATTATTATTATTATTATTATTATTATTATTATTATTATTATTATTATAAAGCATTTGGGAGTTTAAAAGATTTATTGACTCTTATTATTCTTTTTCTTAATAATTTATTATATATTATTATGTATTATTAATTATATTATTATTATTTTTATATTATTCTTTTAATTAATTATTATTATTATTATTATTATATATTATTATCATTATTATTATTTATTATTATTATTATTATTAATTATTATTATTTATTTTTATTATTATTAATTGTACTATCATTTTTATTTTCACAATAGATCCACGGGTCATGAAGTTGATCGTCTTGTTTTTAATTTTTCTGTTGTATAGGATACGTAGGCACCGGTGAGCTGGATCCGACTCTTAGCCTGCTCGGCAAACCGGTAATTAATTTTTTTTTTTCAGGCAGAGGGAACCGGTAGTCAACTTTTTTCCTGCATTACTAAAACAGGAAGCAAACCGGCAGCTAAACTCTTATGACATAAGCGATGCAACCGTCTTTTAAATTTTGACAACTCACCAATTGTTATAGGAACTTTATCAGTTATACTTCGTTCAACTTATTAAGCAGTCTTAAATTTTAAAGACATTGCCTAGATATTAGAAATTCGAAAGCAATTATATTATTATATACAAGGGGGAGATTGGAGAGAGTCAATGAGAACAATAGTACTACTCTCACGAACGAAAAGCTCTAGACGTGCACCTTATCAGGAGAAAAAATTATGTTTACCTGTACATTTATTGACATTTGTTAGACATTTCCTTCACAACAAAGGTGCTTAAAATAAACAACAACAACAACCAACAATAACAACAACAACAACAACAACAACAACAACAACAACAACAACAACAAAACACCACAACAACAACAACAACAACAACAACAACAAAAAACAACAACAGTACACCATATCAGTTCCGAAAAAAACAAACCAAAAGACAAAAATGGGAATAATAATTGTGGTAATTTAAAATGAAACAGAAGGATTAACATAAATGTTTCTTATCAACAAAATGATGCTAATGTTAAACAGTCTAATTAATAAAAACGTTTTGAAAATATGTGAAAAAAAAGAAAACTTGAACATAAATCATTTATATACACATACATACACAGGCAGACATATATACATATATGCATACATACACATACAAACATACATGCATAGAAGAAGAAGAAGAAATAAATAAACAGAGTTTTAAAATAAATACTGCCAAAAATTATATATTTTAGAAGCAAATGCAAAAATTTATAAAAATTAAAAACTAAAAACAAATTATTTTTTTTTAATATTTTTTATTTTTTGTAATTATTATCACTATTATTGTACTACCAATTCAAAACAAATATATATATATATATATATATATATATATATATATATATATATATATATATATATATATATATATATATATATATATATATATATAATAATATATATATAATATATATGATATATATATACTATATCATCCAGAATATTTGATAATAAAATGAGGGCGGGTCCATGCACTAGGAAACAGAAAAGTAGTAGATGAAACGATAACGCAAGTAGAAAGTTATGGCCCTCAAATGAGAACTCGCGCAAGTCAGAAAACTCTACTGGGTTCACGAACAAAACTGTGGTTCTCGCCAATGTAGGGTTCATCTCTGGCAACAGCCACGAAGCCATTACCCCTTCACATAAAACTCCGCCATTCATCTTCTATATCACATATTCTTCTCGCCTCTGTCAACTCACATTCCTCTCCTTCAAGCGCGCCACAAGTCTAAATTAAGGAGCCTGTTTTTCCAAGGCTTATTATGTTTGTTAGTTATGTATGTATTTATGTTATGTTATGTAATGTGATGTTTATGTTATGTTATGTTGTTGTTATGTTAGGTTAGGCTAGGTTAAGGTTAGGTTAGGTTTAAGGTTATGGTTAGGTTTAGGCCTTTAGCATCGATGATCAATATAAGTTATTGTTATGTTATGCTTATGGTTTATGTTATTTATGTTATGTTTATGTTTTTGTTAGTTTCCATGTTCATGAACATTTAGCAGAAAGTGAATTAGGTTAGGTTAGGTTAGAGTTAGATATATTTTTCAACCCATCTTTATAGTCTACGTGGAAAACTCTCCTTTAAATATTATTAAAATTTTCTATGTCTTTTTGTTCGCGAAGATTCTACTTTGTTCGTTGAATGGTTGTACGCTCTCATTATATAGAACTAGTATCATAACTCCTTCAATTTAGATATCCATGTACTGAAACTCAATTCAACTATTTTTCATTTCGGATCCGCTTCCCGCAGCCGGTTTGATCGTTCTCACCATTTCCACCAACTGCTATTATCGACTTCCTATTGCTGGGCAAATACTGCACGTAGAAGCAACCCAAGACTCTTACGACATAATTATTATGGTATACTATTCTATTACCTTCTTCGTGTACAGTATTCATTAATCATATAATGATGATCCATTTCTTGTTCCGAAATTAGAAACTGTATATTTACTCGAGTTATATTCCTTACTATCCATTTACGTTCGTCCATTTACTCAAATCATTCATTCCTCACACACCATACTATTAAATTATATATATACTATACATATATATATTACTTTATTATTATATACATATTAATATAATATATGTATATAAATCCTCATAGTAATATTATTGATTTCATCAATAACATTATTAATATCTTTACTAAATAAACATCATTAATAATAATATATAATAATACAATCAATAATATATATATATTATATAACCTACCTGTGTAACGGCTTTATACCTTCAATGAGAGGTGACGGGAACTATGGGAAAATCGAATTAAGGCTCTATCCACAAACCCAGCGCACCATACGTGTATAGAAGTCAAGTTTTAATTCTCTGCCCCAAGTAGATAAAACCAATGCTGACGGGAATATTATGACCAGCTTCGCTGCGATGAGAGTCGGCGACTCAACCTACACTATATATATTATATTTTATATATAATAATATATATATAATATAATTACAGATTAATAAATATGATATATTCATATAATAATAATAATATTAATATATTTATAATATATATATTATCTATCCACGTCCGACACTATAATCTTAAGTGAATTTTTATTCATTCATCCACGAATACGAGCCAGAGAGATGAGCCGACCGAGCAGAACGGTGAATGAATGGGGAAGCGGTACTGATAACTAGTACACACACAGGTAGAAAATATATGTAACGGAGCGCGAGGGACAATAGTAGTATCTAACGGCACTCTCAATATGCTCATAATCACTCACAAAAGCAAATGGGGGTGGGAAAACTACATGGGAAGCTTGTATACAGGCCTGAGAAATTCAATTCATAATTAAGGTCCGGAGTATAGGGATAGTAAGACGCTAGCCTAGAAGAGTATCTAACCGCACACATAGGCGGGTTAGCATGACAGAGAGAGCGTTGAGGCGTGATACCGTGGGCTTTGGACTTGAAGACGTACTATTTGTGGTAAAAAAATAAACGATATTGTGAGGTCATTAAAAATGAACATTACAGTAACCTTATACACTATAAATATCTTATATCAAATGATATCAAATGCTCCAAAACACCATCTACTCAGTAATCGAGTT
The DNA here is from genome assembly GCA_015478945.1 of Trachelipus rathkii. Classification (NCBI taxonomy): domain Eukaryota; kingdom Metazoa; phylum Arthropoda; class Malacostraca; order Isopoda; family Trachelipodidae; genus Trachelipus; species Trachelipus rathkii. Next base: position 60,425 of record JABUQX010032611.1, read on the forward strand.
GAGGGATGATATAGCAAAACATATCTATCATAGAGTCACTAATACGCAAATTCGAATTACTGGGGTACTTAGAAATTAGTAGAGAGTAGACTCTACATCGAGCACACAAATAACCTATCTAAAGATACAGGAATAGCTTTCTACGCGCTATAAGCGTTAAGCCTGCCAGCATCGGTCGCATGTTGTGAACTTAATAAAGATAATATACGTTCACTAGAGCAGAAAGATCATTGATTCCTGGAGTCTTAAGATTGGAGCGTAGCATGTGTTAGACATATAGTAGATCCAAGGTTTGGCAAATGTTCTTAGACTTCTCATATGAAATTAAATCTAGAGGAATTGAAGAATGCATTAGGGAATTATAGTCTATCGTTGTATGCACTCACGACTATGCAAAGATAAATTCGTAAAATTAAATGAACTCAATGGAGCAACATACAACGATGAGACACCACTTGACTACTTGACACTTGCTTATCTACTTAAGATAGCAATATAGAGGACCAGTCGTGCTGAAGAATTAGTACTCACATGACATAAGGTCTCCATTATGTAGTCTTCGACTAAATCTATGGACGAGGAGGTAATGCTAATATACTCATTCTAGTCCATATAGATTGAGCCGGGAATAACTCACCCCATTTTACTGGGCGGTTTACTTGAAAACAATATAATACAGGCTTTGTATTGTAGATGGATGTAATCTGTTTTATTTTTATTTCATACTTAATTTTTTTTCAGGATTAGTGATATTGTCTCATAATTTTAAGTGCCGAAATATATCAATAGTAATGGAACTACTACGACTCACAAAGACAACACATCTCTATAATGTCTGCGATAAAAACCGCATAACTAGAGAATGCGATCTGAAGAAACCACGACCGCATGAATCATTGACAGATGCCAGAGAGATTATATAAACATTGTAAAACTTTCCACTTAGGTCTCCGATGGACTGACAATCATGACAATTTTGGCTAACCTACACACTCACGGCAGATTTTTAATTTAATCACAATTAAACTCCAATAAATTAATTCGAATAGCCCCATAATAAGATTTGATTCTGAATTCCAAGATATAGCAATCACGGCGGTTCCTCTCGGAGAGACCGAAAGAAGAATAATTAGTTTTTATGATTCTTATTTTGATACGCTTGAAGAAATGCAGCTCTCCTAAATTATACGATCGGAAGAGGCGTAAATTATATGATCTGCGGGAAACAGAGCACTTATGATCAAAATTCTTTTATAATTTAAGGTTTTACGTAGAATAAATAGTGGTATATATATGAATCATCGATGCTATAGACCTAAACCTAACCTAAATCCTGACGACTAATCTCTCAATCAAAAACATAACATAACATAACAATAAAACTATAAATCATATAACAATTATATAACATAACATAACATAAACATATAACATTAACCTTATGGATAACCTAATCTACTTAATAAATAAATAATCTATATCATCATTGATAACCTAACCATAACTAATAACTCATAATCCTAACCTAGCCTATACCTAACTATTAATACACAATCAATTATACAAATATACTATAAACAATACATTACATATAACATTAACATTAACATAACATAACTATATACAATTTAAATAACTTACTTAACCATATAACCTTGGAAAATACGCCTTCACCTATAAATTAGAAACGTTGTGCATAGCTGAAAGGAAGGTAAAGTAGTGAGTTTTGAAATCAAGAGCGAGAATAAAGTGTGGATAATAAAGAAGTTGAATTGAGAGAGTTAAGAGCAGGAGAACTTAATAGAGTGGCTTTGCCGAGAGGAATTAGTAAAGCCACCACTACATGGCAAGATATATCTTATTCATTACTAATAATATTTCCTTTAATTAGTACCCTAATAAATCAAATAAATATAACAAAAAAAAATAAAAAGTTTTGTTTATTTTTCTATGTGTTCAGTGTAATAACCCTAAGGGTATGATTTTTAGTCATATGTACTGCCCGACGAAGTTTCTCACTTATCGAGAGGTGTAATACTTTTCTAACATTGCGTTTAAGTTACATAATCAGACTCTACCTGTAAGCTATTCTAGATTTCCCTGTTGCAGAGCAGGCGTTATCCGATGGAAAATCTCGATTCGATAACCACGCCTTCACCTCCTCAATCCTGGCACAAGGTGGTGGAACTGGATGAGTATAATTAGTATACGTATATAATATCCCTATATACATAAATATTATATAATATAATATCAAATATATATAATAAAAATATCATTATATCTACTATTATATTATTATATATAATATATTTACTATATTATACTATAATATATACTATATATATATATATACCTTGCTTTTTGATTGGTTAGTACAAAAATGACATTGGAGTAAGTTAAGTAGCAAAATCAACATAAAGTATGACGACTCCAAACGAGAAAAAGAAGGACGAAATAATTTCAATGGAGAAGTGAAAAGTTATATAGACATTAAACTAGTTCACTCTAGATATATATTTAAAGAATTTATAGTTTTTGCTGCAATTATATACACTCCTTGAGAAGCATAATTAATCAAATATTTTTTGGCCAGTATTTTCTCTTAAAACCTCTGTGTCTATTTATTTGCTTAAACTTAACATTGCCTTTATATGATTGTTGTAAATTTGTTTTACATTGTAATGTAAAGATATGTTCAATAACTGATGTAAATAGTATAAGTCGATCCTGGTGTATTGTACTTAAGTAATGCGTGTATATAATAATATGAATTTATCTTCAACTTTCGTTATTTGTTTCAATAATAATTCAGAACACAAGGTATATTCCTGTATATAACTAGACTTGGTTTAACATTTTATGCAACTCCTTGCATTTCGGCCTTAAGAAATAAATCGATTATATGATAAGTGGCTATGACACTCTGCACCAATGCTGTTATCATTAGTATAGATTAAACCAACACAATTTTTATTAGCCTATTTTAATTCTGTCAATTCACTCCGTAGCGGATTTTTGTCAAGATAGGTTGATTTGTTTTCGGATAACGTATGATATCATGGTTGTTAAATGTCTGTTTTAATATACTAATTATTGTCTTTTTGTTGTTTGTATAGTTGTTGTTGTGTTGTATGTTGTTTTGTTGTTTGAAATCTGTTGTTTCCCTTACCTATTTTATGAAACTTTATTCAGTTTTTATTAATTTTTTAAGACGAATTTTGCTGAGTGAAGAGATGTCTAACAAATGCTCAATAATGGCCCTAATCAGGGTAACACGATACATCTTTTTATCTACCTTGGATTAGGTAGGCAGTTCCTAGAGCTTTTCTCGTGGTAACTATTTCTTCTTCCATATCGACTTGAGCAATTCCTCTCCAAATACGTCCCCTTTCGTATATATAATGAGCCATAATTGCTTATTCGATTGCTAATATCATAGGCAATAATTTAATAAAAAATTAAGATTTGACTTAATAAGTTTGAAATCTTTTTGAAACTCTAAAAAGTTTTCTTCCTTAGAACACATTAAGAATAAATTTTGGCAAAAAATTTTTAGTAACAAGACTATATTCAAGACAGACGGTTACAACTTAGTACTTTGTTCTCATCTAGAAGTTTAAGCTGTGAACCAAGTTCCGTCATTCCCTCTGATTAGGATGAGAGATGACCGGAGAAAAAAAGTTTACTACTGGTTCCCCTCTCCCTGAATAAAAAAAATTATTCTAATTTACCTGGGATTTTGCCAGAACAGCGAGGCTACAGATGAGCCTGGGATGCGCCCAGGCTCTCACCTGTGATGGCGCTATGTTATTCTATAAACAAACAAAAAATTAGGAAAACAAGACGAGTACAACCTTGTTGAACACAAGTGTACCCCGTTAGGAGAAGTAATTAGTGAAAATTAGCAAATAGATGGGAATAGAAACTTCAATGATAAAAGAGATTAATAACCTAGAAATATTATATAATCAATAATATTGATTCACATAAATTGGTACATAAATAATAGAATAAATGGATACATAAATAATAATAACTAATATAATCAAATAATGATGAATAATAATAATCAATTAAGATTAAAACTTATGATAATTATATGTTATAAAATATAGATAATATGATATAATAATAATTAATAATAGAGTTAGATCACTAATAATAATAATAAATAATTATAAATTAATAATTAAGATATAATATAATAATAAATACCTAATAATCAATAAAAATATGGCAAAATTTATGTTAAAAGTAATAAGAATAAATAAAATTAAATAATTAATTAAAATAATAATAATATATAAATAATTAAATATATAAATTAAATATATAAATAATATAATTATATTAATATATAATAATAAATTAAATTAATAAACAAAAAATCTGAGGTCTTAAAATATTATATTAACCACAAAAAAATTAAAAACAATAAAATATAAATAAAGTATAATATTAAGTCACACTTTATAGTTAATTTTTGTAACCATAGCTAGCACGACCCCACTCTCTGAAGAAGTACCGCTTAGAAGACCTCAAAAATTTACATGGTATATCCTCGACTAGTTCATCACAAAAGGAGTTAACAAAACTTCATGAGATAAACCTATAAACTAAGAAAGTCATATATTTATTGAGAATGTTTAAACTTTTATGGTTAGTGGTGGTATAGCGCTGGCAGAGATGAAGATGTGATTGTGTGTGTGTGTATGTTGTGTGTGAGTAGGTGTGGGTGCTGGTGTGGGTGGTGTTTGGAGGTTGTGTGGTATATTGATGAGAGCTGTTATTTTTGTAATCTTCATCAGACATCTGACATATCGCAAATCCATACCAACATACAGACGCTCTATGTTGTAACAATAATGAGGTTCCTAAATTTTGATGTCTTTATTAGTTGTCGAAACATCATCGCAGATACTCTTTCATAATATATTTTATCTCAATATTATACCTTAGCGAATTTTTTATCTATTAACTTTAGTCTCTCCTATGCTATCCGTATTAATGACTTACAGGAGCTATGAGCATCAAACAAGTTCTCTTCCATTCTATATACATCAATCAGCTCTCTAATTTTCTCCAAAATATTTATTTTAAAAGTGTACAATCATGATAATATAACGTAAGTCCATATGAGGTTATACAAAATATATAAAATTTTTGGCAGAAATTCTCTTTCTCTGAATAAATTGGAGTTTCAAACCTTTAGTAATCTCGAGTGAAGCACACAACAACAGTCATTCTAAAACTGGTGAAAATAATTCACTTCTTCTGGTACGTTTATCTAATCAGCGTAATACAGAGAAATAAAGATCTTCGTATAGTATCATATCATGTAATATAAGTTATATATATAATTATTCCATGATATTGTGAAGAAACAACTACAGTCATTATATATATATATATTAAATAATTATAATATATAGTATATAATTATATTATTTGTACTTTCTAGTACAGTAAAATATATATTAACTATAGAACCCTCATGTCATTTTACAGGTTTATTCAACGATAAGTTAGTATACTATATTATTATAAAGTGCAGTAAAAGTTAGAAACTATGATACAGATTTGGACGTAAGACAATTTATGAATATTTGTGCGTTTATAACAAATCTTCGAAAAGAGGAGATTGGTAGTGTTGGCGAAGTACTAGTAATAAATTCAAGTAAAAGTATTTCTAGAGTAACTTCATCAATTATTTAAAAATTGTTGGCATTCAGTGAATCTTTAATAAAGTGAGTGAAGGATTGCTCTAAAGTCGATAGCATGCTGGGGGTCTAAATAACTAGTGACCAGGATGTTCGTTTGTTTTAGAGATAAAATACGATGAGACATTTCAAAAGTGACCAGTGTTCAATAAGTGAGAAGTAAACGGCTCTTATCAAAAGTGGACAGGATATAGTTATAAATAAAGTATAGTTTTTTCTTTTTTAGTGATCATGGAGTTTTAATAAGGGCGTAAAGCAATGATTACTAGATAAATTGTGGACAGGGAGTTCTTATAACATTAGTTGAAGCGGCTTAACTATAAGTGTATCAAGTGGTGTGTATCATATGAGTGATCTGAAACACGGCACTGCGCGCACCATCAGACTTTCATCTTTTTTCGAAGCTTCTCACACGTTACCTTTCATTAAATATTGGATCTTTTTCTTGTCCACAGCTAGAGGCTGTGTGATATACCTAAATATATGCAGTGGTCATAAATAGTCCCAAAATTTCATTATCTATTTATTAGTTATTACTATCATTATTGAATTTATATTAGTTATTATTGTTATAATAGTTATTTATTATTATCATTGAAAAAAAAAATTACATTATCACTATTTTTATTTCATATTTATTTAATATATTTATTTATATAATTTTACTTACTTAAATTATGTTTATTATGAATCTCTCCCGAACTTAAGCTACTTCCACAAGCATCTTGTTGCGAGTCGGGTCGTAGGCATCATTCATCGGAAATATATAGACTAGCCTTACGTGGTGAAAACTACGGAACTCTACTGAACAAAACTCAGAAAAGAACAAACCGTCTCCCATACTTCGTCCCTGGATACTCCGCTTTCAGACGCGATCATCCTGATCCTCAGTCTGCAGAAATTGGCTAGTCCGTGTCAAGGATCATTTCTAAAAACTTTCAGGAACAGTCGACGAATAATTCCCCAAAGACATTTGAGGTGTACTTCGCTCTCATAAAAACAAGAGGTCTCATACTCCGAGACTCCCAGGATACGGGCCATAATCCTACCACAACACAAACCTAGACACTTAAAACCACCCACCCCAAAGCCACCTTTCGGAGGTTTACGTTTTATCATTCATCTCATTCTATGCCGTCGCACTGGTCTTATTATATATAGCAGAGTGTGCCAGCGCGTGGTGAGTACTATGCTCAAATGAAGAACAAGCACCAAGTGTATACTGATATGTTATGATCGAATACGCGTCATACACTAGACTCCCTACAAGTGTATGTGCGTCAGAGTATGTGATCTATTTCTCATATAACACGAGTAAGTTCTGATATCTCTACGACGAGACACTACGTAGATGATTTAAGTAACTGACCAAGAGCACCACTATAGACTTAAAATTACCCTCATTTATTAACACTCAGCTCTCCATCTCACCTCGCCTAGCTTCGCTTTACGACACCACGCGATCTAATATCAGCAGCGAACATTAGTAGATATGCATTATATAATCCAATAAACTTTAATCTAGATGACCTCAGAGTATAGTAATCTAACTTAAGATCAGACCAGCCACTCATACTAAACTAGGTCTAAGAAGACGACTTATCGCGAGTGATACGACGAAATAAGATCAGCATGAGAAATCATACTCTCTCGAATCATACGCTATCATTACCGAAACTACGACGTCGAAAGAATACAGATACGCAAGAGCTACTCATCAGTAATACCTTCCAGCACTAGATGAGCTTTACCTCTTGAATTCACGCAATGATCATTAATCCTCACATCAAACAATACGAGATAGAGAGCTCTACCAGCTACGTACTCGCGCACCATGCCTCAACAAATGTAGCGCTAGCATTATAGTGCGAGGTCAAAACAAGTACGCCCGTCATAACAACCACTCATCATACATAGCGAGTGCATACACGTTGAACAACATATATAGACATTACACCACATCAAGGAACTTCATACGAACCCAGAAACGATTTCCATCATTTAACAAGCACTACTATATATTAAACATATATTCACGACTGTATAATGACTCTAGTTTGACTCGTGGATAGAGACGAATCTAGCAACTCACACTATAATATCCTCTCTACTGCTCTCAAAGCATCTATCAGTCGCACGTAAGTTACCATCAAAATAATTTGATTTATATTGCATATACCGTCAAATCTTCTCGTTTCATCTCATGTATTGACGTCATTAATAGCACACCGAGCGTAGCTGGAAATAGTACATCTTATTTCTATGAACTTGATAATATTCACTATTGTCAACACTATGTACGTGAGTTCAAGGAGCAACGCGAGAGATAGCATAACTATATCAGCTAAATTTGAGGAGTATACTATTAAAATAGCTGTACAATCTCGAAGTATGTGAGACCATAGTATTTTTATAATTTGTATTGTAGTTGTGAGCACACGGAAATAATTGTTATTGTTTGGCTATAATACTATTATGCAATTTAACAATTTAGTACATGCTAGTGAACACAGTCTGAGTATGCCACATGCACTATTTATTTTCATCTTTTCCTAATTGCTCATAGTGATATGTCTATTATTATCGAATGATTTAATAAAATTTTAATCTTTATTATTTACTCCTTGATATTGTAGGTATTCTTATCGATTTTATAAATTTTGAAAGATTTAACCTTCCACTATTATTATATATATTTAAGATTGTTATTTAAAGCGAATAAAATATCTTATTTAAGATTAATAATTCATATTATAATTGTAATATAAACCTTTTAACGCTTATGAGATTTCATGCATTTTTTCGATTTAAAATAATTTTTAATGTCTTAATTTTTTGTATTACGAGAGCTCCGTTTTATTTATATTAATGTAGCTTTATATTTACCTGTTTCAGCATCACATACTTAAGATCCCTAATATATTAATTCATCGTTGCTCAATTGAGAACATTTTGACACACAGCTGTACTAAACATTTCCTTTCACTACGACTTGTACAGGCTCTACAAATAATGCATAATATAAAGCTAAATATATAATCGTTCGTCTTTATAAAGCGTTAGCTAGAAACAATATATGTTTAAAGAGCTTCTTCAGTTAACGAAGTTCAAAAATAAAAGCTCTTATTTATTTTTATATTTCTCGAGCACTTTCAACGTGGCGGGCGCTAACTAGATAATCTAATTCTTTTTTCATATACCTTATGTCAGTCGATTTCACTTGTACCTACGACTAGATATTATTTCTAGTGACTCAATCAAAGTGAATTTTAGTGTGAGGTCAATAGCCTACCACCGTGTTGCATTCACAATTTTGTAATCCGATATTACATTTTAAATTGCATGTTAATATTACATTTACAAAAATATTGTAGTTGGAAAGTAAAATCAACTTTTCAACATTAATAATTATTTATTGCAAGCGTTTAATGATTTAATTTTCTTTATTTAGAACAAATAAAGTAGGATGTAAAAGAGCAGAATTGAATATGATAGAATTTTTTTTCCTCTACAAAACGCTCTGTAATAATTAGTCTTACAAAAAAATAAGCAAAGCAACAATTCAAACCATGTATATATAATTTATCATTATATAGTACAGTTCTGTATTTTTTTTAATTATTACATTCCAAGCTAATATAATATTAATAGAAACCTCAATATTAAATAGCATTTATTGTACTATAAATAATTATTTATCCAAAAAACATTAGTGAGTAAAATAATTATTATTTGATTTTTGATGTAATTTGATTTTGCGTAACACTCTATGCATACTTTTATTGTATCTATTAATACGTACTTAATTACCTATACGTTATAGTAATTAGCTAAATATTATTGTGAGAATCTTTGGACCTTTCTATAGAATGGGGAAGTATCATCATTTTCTTTAAATGATACCTCAATAGATCCTATGCTGATAAAAAAATTAGTTTCGATAGACAGAGTCAACTAAGTACGACTGTATTCGCCTACATTTCGTGATATGGGAACGACTACTCTCACTGGTGATGCTTGACTTTACTCTCTCCCTCTCTACATTCTTGAGTCCTTCCTCTAGCGTCCTCTCATACGTCCGTCACTTCATTGCTTCGAGATTACCATGAATGCGTATCATAAATTGCTATTCTTTAAGTCCCAGACGAAATTTTTGTTAATATGGTTTTTGTGGGGATAATATATCAGGAAGACAGTCTTGACCTCGGACGGTCCTAGGAACTTAATTGCTAACGATTCTTCAAACTTTTCTTACTATTCCGTGTGGTTTATCCTTCGCATTCTCCTTTAATACCCAGACGCCAAGACTATCCGGAATTATTTTTTTCGGGGGGGGGGGCTCGCGACTTCCCGCAGTGTTGTTAACATTCAAATTTGAAAAGTCCATCTAGTAGGTCATTTATGAGTATTATGATGTATGCACTATTATATATTCATATTTTCATATCATCATGTTTTTTCAACTTAAAAAAAAGTTATTATTAGTCTATATATCAACTCTACAATATTATACTATTATTAATAGAAAATAATATCAAACTTAACATATGCATAGATTGGTCCTACTAGCATACGTCACAAAAGTCACGATAATTATGATTTATTAAGTATATAGATTTATTATAGACCATTTGCTAGTCATCAAGTCATATTGATTGACAAATTCAATACACCCTATCATTTGATTGGTATTTAAATAATTATTTTAATAATATTATTATGTTATTTTGATTAATTAAGATTCCTATTGAACATGTTCATATACTTATATTAAAATAAAAAACTCAAAAAGAAATATACTCTAAATTCTGATACATTTTATTGATTGATCATATATGTGGTAACTCACATCATAGCATATTATCATAGTATTGAATAATTTCGAATAATTAATTTATTAACAGTAAAATAAATAACTGATAAATAAATGTCAATAAATAAATAAAATTTCGAGTGTAAAAAATGAACATTAATGCTCATGCTGCAACCCACGTACATTTGAAGTCTATATAATAACACTATCAGGAAAATTAGTAACTATAGTTTTAAATCCCCTAATCAATAAAAATGATTTATTAATATTTAAATTCCTGTCATTTTTCAGTTTCCGAATATTAAATTCTATTAAACTTTATATGTCTCATTTTAGGATTGGGAGTCAAATAATAAGGGTTCCACAAATCTTCCAATCATTTAGCGATTACATCTCCACTCTGAAAAATCAAAATAAAATGTTTATACTGATACCTTGTAAGCACTAAGTCACTGTAAGGCAGACCTTCAGGAATCATTTTTAATGTAAATTATTATATCTTACTAAATACTGCGTAAGGAGTCGTGAGTGAGGAGTCGTATATAAATTACTTTATATTATAGTTTTGAGTGTATAATAGTCGTGAATCGTACCTAGAAAAATTTGGATTTCCATTTTCATAATAGGAGATGACTGTCGTGAACGCTATAGGTAGTTCTACTAGATATTTTTATTGTTAAGGTTTTCAACATGATAGTCTGTTAGTTGTCACCTGTTGCTTATTTGTAATGTTGACTTGAGGATAAGGATTCGATCACACAAAAATATTCTTTATTACTAATTTTGAAGGGAAAGCTTCTGGCTGTCCTGCGGCGTAGCTCAAAGAAAATTTCTTATCGTATTGAATTTGAGCAGTAAAGAAAACTCTTGCTCGACACAGGCCCATCCGCTCTTGTACCAACACCTACTTTCGTAGAGTACCGGTTTTTTCAGACTTCCTCAAATGTCTGAAAGAACGTTTCTTTCCTATCCTTAATGTCTAGCGCTCGTGGATATCATGTGCCTAATAATAACTGCGTTCTCTAACTAAATCAATAATCATCACGCTCCAGCCATGTTAGCTACATAAGCTTATAAGATAACAAGCCTTCACTCTTAATAGTCACTACTTAGACAATTAGCAACCGATCGATAATTGTTTTTTAGGCCTTTTACATCTAATTTTATGTCTAGGCAACCATGTAGACATCATACGTCTCTGAGACCTGCTACGATTAGACTCACACCACCTCTCCATTTCTAGTGTACATATCTACCTTGTGGCGAGAGAAATACAGGGAATTCTTGTGAAAAGACATCTTCCCGCACTCTTATTTAAAATGGAGGACTTAATATAGTTCAATATGCTTATCAGGGGTTAGTAGCCATATGCCCACTCCCTCCCGTGGAATCACAACTTGTCCCCAACCCTGGAATAAAATTTATAGCCGGACCGAAACACAAAACACACCTTACTACGACGATAAACAAACAACAGTCAGCAGAACAACAATTAGCTAGCTTCTGTCCTGGATGGTTACACAGCTAAATTAATCGATAGCCAACATCAAAGAAGAGAAATAAAAACAGAATATTAAATACAAACGGCCGCTTCATGAAAACATGAAAAAGATTATAATGCATACCATTAAACAACCCCCATATCAAATAAACTACGAGGAACCGTAAAACCAGACAAATAAATTTCTCGAATTGAACGGACTGTCTCCACTTTATGAGATATGGTAAAGAAACACATACTGGGACCTATAAAGAAAATCCTTTATGAAAACCACATTCCACCTACACATACTCGTCACCAAATGTATATTCCATACTGGAAAAGCCCCCAATTCTATGTGTATGCACAGTATCTAACAACCTCTCCTCACGCAAGCAAACCTGCTCTAATATCTCTATCACATACCGTATACATATATGCATACACTCATTCCCGCTCGCACCTACTCCCACAACTATTATAATTAGCGTCTGTGATATTACTTGCGTGTCTAAAGACTTTCTAGGTAGTACCTGCATTTTTATGCTCCTGTCTTATAGTACTCTCTCATCTTATGCGTAAGAATCTGTAATAATGTCTCTAGTTCAGTCTTAACAGAGAATCTTATCTTGCACACGACACGTCCAACAATGGAGGATACACAACTACTGATAAAACAGTATTTGATCAAGGTTGTTTAGGTTTATAAAATTCTCCCCAAAAAACCAATCCTATTACATTGATAAAACAAAATAATTGTTATTTAAATTTAAATTCCACTGATTGAAGTCTTGAAACAAAAACGCAAGTAGCTTACAATTCTACCACAAGCATTGCTTGCTTCTTTTAAATCGTTTTACCAATTACTGCTAAGTATTCGTCTAGCGTCATGAGCATCGTACTCAGTTAAAGGAAGCGAAAACCGCTTCAAAACGCTTCACACAATCACGTAGGTCTCGTATATATTCTTTATTTGATCCTAAATTTAGTATATTTTGAGGATTCTAAGAAACTCTTTCATTTTTATATAAATCTGAATAATGTATAACGTGCTACTTCCATCCCACGTATGTACGCCTCACTCTCAGATGAGCGAACTAAGGCCCACCCACGATAATCAGTATATTACTGAATGCCTTCCTAAATTTCGAGTCTTATAATACGACAATTTGCCCAGACCTTCGAAGTGCCCCACGACTGCATTTTCTATCGGATAGCATCGATGAATCCTGCACCCAAATTTGACGAATATCGCTGCAATAGGATCCGCTCGTTCTTTCCTGGACGCTGCGATGATGGTCCATTACCAAACGTTGAACAGAGATGAGGTACCAAAAGAGAGGGCATACGTGCAAAGTAAGGATAAAAGAGTATATTATCTCAAATGCCACATCACCACAATCGTCAGTTAACTTACACATCAAAAGTATGAAATAACTGTTTATCTGTTTGGAATAATCCGTTGTTTCAATCATCTAGATAATGCAGAAATGGCAGTTTGTACTGTTCTCATTTCTACCAATGTTCGATTTAGACAACTGCTATTATTAATCTCGTTTTTATTTCATGAAAATTTAAGACTAATTAAAAATTTAATGGTATGATTTACAAAATTATACTGTATTCAATCGGAATCCGTTAATTAAATATTAAATAATTATTTTTAAGACGAATTTGAGAAAATTCGTTAACTTTACTATTATTAATTAAGTAAAATACGTGTGTCAATATATTATAAATTAAAACCTAAAATGAATACTTAAATCTAAAATATTTACCGTCATTTTCAGCTGGTAGTTGAGATAATTTTGTATGGATTCTGCGTCTGAATGCTAAAGAGTACACTTGTTAAGTACTCGCCTTGATAAATGAGATAGCTAGAACATTGCTTGAGTCTCACAGGTGATTAATCGATATGGAGATTGTCGAGATTATTTCGATGTACAAAGTATTTTTCGTCTAGTTTGTCAACATATTCTCAATTATATGAGCGTGGTATTGGCTGAGTGTATGGCCACGAGGATAGTGAGTTACGGATATTGAATTGAGAGTATGAATTCTTATAGATTCGAAGTAATTTTAGTTTGGTACACAGTAGACATATATTAAGAGAGTGAATTATCTTAAAACAATATTCATCTCGCTCAAGTAAATCAGTCTAATTAAGTGATGTATTGAAAGACATAGATCATGATAAGTCTTAGAATCCATATTAGTAGTTACAATGAATGAGAAGCAGTGTTAGCAGTGCAGGAGTAATGTTGTGATGTTGGCTAAAAGTCAGTGAGGTGTAGAAATAGAAATGTAGTATTATATAACAGTGTAGTATGTGTATTAAAAGGTATAAATAAAAGAAGACAGATAGGTCTTAGTTAAGAATATTGTATAATTTTATATATATGCCTATGATATGTTTATATATATCTATAATGAAATACGGTATTATTGGATATAGTATTATTATTTAATAGAGTATAGAAAAATATAAGGTAATTATGCCTATAAATAGAGTGTACATATACAGTTAGGATAAGTTGATAGATAGAGTTTAATAGTTTATGAGAAAATATTATTTTGTAGATAAGTAATGGATGATAATTGATGATATCATATTATCAAGTGATTATAATTATTATAAGCGAAATAACTTATTTATCCTGAATAGAATGTCGAGTAGCTTAAATAGGTTCAAGTACTAGACTAAAGATTAGAAATATAAGGGATAACCTGAGTGATAATAATAATCAAGATATAATTTATGAGTATTGAGTTAGGTACTTTTTGTCGACTGATGAGCTAACGGTAGATGTTTGATGGAAGAGTATTGTTGTTGATTTATGAATCACTCTTGTTGCGAGACTGTATAAATATTAAAATAATGTTCCACTTACGTACGAAAAAAGTGAAGTTGCAGGGGGCTGACTTAGAGCCCCCTCGATGCTCGTATCTCCTCGGCGTTTGTGTAGGGCACAGACACGCTGTAGCTGAATGGAGTACACTCTCACGTGCTGCCATATGTATCTGTTGTTCTTAGGTCATCTTAGTCGCAGCTGGTATGTAAGCTCCAAATTGACGTGGTAGGTGAGACAAGTTGAAGAAGTAATACAAGCTTAGCGTGGCAGGTTTTACGACTTGAAATATTATCCTTGCAATCGATATGTTAATATATTGTGAGTGTCTTAGGACAGGGTATCGTGACTGAGTTCATGCTTGAGTTAAAAACGCTGAACTTGACTGAGTATTTTCGTGCTACATATCATTCAATTCTATTGCCTGAATATATTCGTTCAAGCCCGTTATCGAGGCTTAGTGTCTATTTCTAGCACTCATGATCGGTTTCCTCAACTGTTCCGTATATTGCCACATTTTATAATTTCAGTGAATAGGCACGTCCTTACTGCGAACCTCATATATCCGTCTACTCTACTAATGATTAAAGTAGGAGATAAGAGCAGGAACTGTAGGTCAATGTCTCCATCTATTAATCTATCCTGACTCTTATGAAAATCTTTATTCCCACGAGACAGATAAACATCGATTCTTTAGAAATAATAGCCTACACACAAGAGAAAACTTATATCATTGTACCTAATATTCTTGGATAATATGCCGTTTATTTTATCGTGATTATTTGCTCCTTGAGTATAGTATCTCACTTGTCGTTCTCACTTTTCTACTAGATGATCTAGTGGCAACGCTTGTGCGCATATGATAGTAAATGACTAACGTGCATTCTTGAGCACAATTTGGTATAAAGTTCTCTTCACGAAACCCGGGAAGGTGGTCTGCCTTTGTGTATCGAGAGGTATGCGTTACACACATTATGCATGGGCAAGGCTGTTCCCACTTAGAATCAGTTACACTGCGGCGAATACACGTATCAGGAACTATTGAGGTAGAGAAATTGAAAGGCGGTTAGGGTAGCACACACAGAAAAATTTGTATTTATGGATTTTTATGAGATTTCTCTCTATGCGCCTCCAACACAAGTCGCTAGTACTCTGTAATTTAGGATTAAAGAGAAGACTATATGGGAGGTGATTTTAGTAAATATTCATTGGTGTTTGTGTGCTCAGCTGTCTGAATAGAAAAAAACTGTATTTATGAAGATACGTGAGGCGTGTGTAAGTAATGTAAAATGGTTCAAAAAACTTGCCACATTGGTGTTATTATAAATATGGAGTGAGTGCAGGTGATGGTCGCTGTACTTCTCCAATTGGTTATTTATTGTATATGATGGGTTGAAAGAATTAGTGATGAGGGTTTGCAAGGAAGATGGTCAGATTATGGAAGAATGGAGGTGAGCTGGAAGCGGCTGCCCTACCTATTAATGCGGATGATTTGGTTTTGTGTGGTTGAATCTGAAGAGAGTTTTTAGAGGATTGGTAGAGAGATTTGAGATTCAGGGTGTTAAAAAGGAAATGGTTTGAAAGTTACATAGATTAGAAACAAGAGCTTTATCGGTTGTGAGCGTGCAGGATAGTCTCCTCGGTGTGAATGGTCATTTTGCAAGATGGTGAGCAGCGTTGAGCCAGGTGCTTGCTGAGTATTCCTAATTATTTCTTCTGCGATCTATATCGATTGGCAGTAATCAAAAGGTAACCGGTATCGAATCTGCCAGAGTGCTGCTAGTCTTCAGGAAGTCTCAGTCTTCGTGTCCTGCAATTCTCTGCCGTTCAGTCTCACATCTGCGTGGCCTGGTTGCTAGCAACTTAAATTCTGTTCGGTGTGACTGTGAAGGGAACCCTAAGTCTATGAGTGCGGCTAGGGTCTTACATCTAAGTGCGGCTATGTAATCGTCGTCATTCCTCATCGTCTGTCTACATCTGTTTTTTTAACCCTAAGCTTAGTGAGACTATTCGGTCTGCGATACTCAAGAAATGCTTCCCTACTCTAATACGTTACCCCGTTCATGATGGACAACCTTACAGGGGTTATTTTGGTTGAAAAGTAATTGATATAAGAGAGGATCATTGAACCGTATTAGAGCGGAGATGTGGTGCTGAAAAGGGTAAAAAGAAAATCAAAATTGAACAGTATGCTGAATGTTCTGTGTCATGTGGAAAAGGTATGGATGATATGTCGGTTTCTTGTTTCTTCACTATTCTCGTCTCCATGCACAAATAACAGAGCCTTTTCACGTCAGTATTGTTATAAATTGCGGACACCGAGCTCCTTACCCTGGGAGTGAAGAAGTCTCGCTAACTGAAAATCGTCCAATGGCGACTACAACAGGAGCTAATATGCCACGTGAGATATCCGGCAATGCCTGGGTTCAGGAACTATCACGTAAAAACCCAAAAATGTCTTAACCGATCGTTTTGCTCATAATACAAAGGGTCCGAATACGAAAAGGTGGATATAGAAATGATACTTGGCGGGTGTTGGTGTAGGGCGTGAACATGTGGCACACAACGCTTGTCATAGGTGTCAACCATTCTTGACACTTCGCTGACGATATACCCATTGTTAAATTGCACGTGGAAAGGCGAGCTCCCGCTTCGCTTCTTCTTATCTCTCACTTCCTACGTAGAGGCACTCATGAGTAGATACACTATAAATCACTCCTGATATGCGAAGCTGCACTGGTCGTGTTCCCTTCGGATTTGATGCGAATTATTTTAGTCTGGAGCTAAAAAACTCTCCTGAGAGGCCGATAAGGCTGGGCCTTATTTCTACGAGACTGCTGTCCACGATTTCTTTTTCCTATTTACTTTTCTTTTCCCCAAGATAGTCAATATTAAAGCTAACTACTTATATATCCCTTATCATAATTCACATTCTATGGGGAGAGACGCGTAAGGACTAATATTAATTAAATATAATAAAAATATATATAAAATTATATTAGTATATATAATATATTATATAATATAATATATATATATGATATATATATATATATATGCGCACACACACTACACACACACCCAACAACACTAATATTTACCTATTATTTATATAATATATATTATATATATATTATATTATATATATTATATATATATAAAATATAAATATATATATGCGCGCTGCACACACACACACACACCACAACATATATATATATATGATATATATATATACGATACTATATATATATAATGAGTATATAAATAAGATATATATATATATATATAATATAATATATATAGTATCATATATATATTGTGTGTGCTGTGTGTGTGTTGTGTTGTTTGGTGCATGTGATGTGTGTGTGCATGTGTGTGGGTGTGTGTGCGAGTGGAACGTGCAAACGCCACGCACTTTTTAAATGCTTGAATAGGGTTTTAACCAATAGGCTTCTTATAAATATGCTTCCTTCTATAGTTTTCGTTTAACCTGCCGATGTCAAGGATTTCATTCATGTTTGGCTTAACTAATAATAGATAAGTAATAATCAATAATATATAATAGATAATAATAATAATAATAATAATATATAATGAATTAATAATAAATAATAATAACTAAATAATAATATAATAATAATCAATAAAAAATATAATAATAATAATAATAATAATTAATAATAAAAAAAATAAAATAATACTAATATTACTACCACAATCTCTACAATAACAGTAGCTGCTACAGTTACTACTACTACACTTACTACCTACTACTATACTACTACTCTACGAATACTGACTTCTACTACATACTACACCCACACTCACTACTACTACCTCTACTGACTACTACTACTACTACTACACTACTACTACTACTACTACTACTATTACCACATACAATTTAAATGAAAGAAGGAAATAACTAATACTGCATTAATAGAATCAAGCTCTTTAAAAGGAAATAAGAACCTGTCATAACTAAGATGACTAAGAAGACAACTCTTCATTTTCCTTTCAAGTAATTGAAGAATCTCAGTTTTAATTTCGTTCTTGAACTTGTGTGTTCTTCTTCTCTTCGGACTTTGTTTTTCTCTTGAGACTTCAAAAACCACTTCAAAACTACCAACCTTATTTACATTATCAATGATACCAACTTGCAATATAGAAGGATTTTAATATAAAAAGAGTAAAGTGTATTATATATATATATATTATATTATTATTATAATTTATAATGATTAATATATATATATATATATATTAATATATATATATATATATATATATATTATATAATAAATATATATATATATATATAATTACTATATATATATATAGATATATATATTATATATATATTATATATATATAGATAAAGATATATATATATATATATATACATATAGTATATATATATATAATATATACTATACGTATATATCATTTCCGCCTGTTCTTGAAACGTTCAGATCCGACGACTATCCTATATAATATGTATAATATATATAATAAGTATATAGTATATATATATATATATAGTTATATATATTATAATTATATATAATATATATATATAATATATTATATTCCCTTATTACCATACAAACTCTCAACGATTCTCAATGAGAAACGTATTTTGTGTAAACAATGATTTACACCTTATATTCCCTAACACTCACTGGTTGTGGTAGCTGTGATATGTGAAACTCAAATGTCCTGTGTATAATATATTATATAGTATATAATTAATATATATAGTATATAATTTATATATTATAGATATACTATTATTATATATATAAAGTATTATATACTATATATATATACTAGTATAGTATATACTATATATGTGTGCTACCGTATTTATATATAAAGATATTAGGTGTGTAAAAGAACCATATTTGGAAAATATTTTTGATAGTGTTCAATCCTTGATTTTATTGTCTCCAGTTTTAATACTTTTATGGACATATAAAATTTCTCCTCATTAACCAGAAGCACAAACCTATACTTTGCCCTTAAAATTTTGTAAATGTTATATTTTAACTTGTTTCTATATAAGATATTATAATATATTATAATATATATATATATATATAAATATATCTATTCTTATATATATATTATTATATATATATAATAATATATAATATATATATAATAATACTGATTATGATATATATATATTAATATTATATATAGTAATATGATTATATATAATTATTATCATCATATATAATATATAAGTATATTATAATATACTATTATAGAATAATAATATATAATATAATATATATATATATATAGATGTTATATATATCGATATATATATATATTATAAAATCTAGTAGTATATATATATATTATATAGTATATATATATATAACTATATATATATGATATAGTATTATATATATTATATAGTCATATGATAATAATATTATAATATATAGTATTATATATATATTATATTTATTAATAATATACATATTATCATATAGAGTGAGAGAAGCAGAGAGACGAGAGGTAAAGTAAACCCTTATTCAGATAACCTAGTGTAGTTATCTAGTCAATGTAAAAGCAGGTCTTTTCAA
>JABUQX010032613.1:5000-17500 GCA_015478945.1 Trachelipus rathkii
GCATGCGTAAATATAATATATATAGATATAGTATATATATATATATATATATATATATATTTATATAATATAATATATTAATATTAATTATATTATAATTATATTATATATATAGATATATATATATATTATATATATATATTATATATATATATATAGTATATATTTATATATAGGATACCTTTTTTACTTTCAATCACGACATTTATTATTCGACAAATTGATCTTCGAACAAGAAATCAGCTTCAACCTAATAATAAATAAGAATTAATTCATCTAAAAAGATATAATTTAATTATGTCACGTTAAAGAATAGTTGGGCATTTAATGAAAGATCCATTTTTTGACATTTAATTGATGTGAGAAATAATGTTTTATTAATACAAAGTTAAATAATTCGTTTTTTTTAATTGTTTTAAATTCAGATATACATTTTAATATACTTTTAAATAAATCCTGACCTTGAAATTGTCTTTTCCAAACAAATTCGCATATATATAATATATATATTATTATATATATATATATATATATTATATATTTCAATATATATATATATATAATATAATATATAGTATATATATTTATTATTATATATAATATATAAATATATATATATATGATATATTATATATATATTATAATATATATATATATATATAATAGTAGTGATTTACTTGCCATAGTTACTTTTCTATATAAATGAATAGAGATATATTAGGCTTAGGGGGAGGATTGATAGCCCGAAGGGCTGTCAATCCGACAAACAGACAAACTATCTTGTCTTGTTGTTTGTATATTTTTTATTACGCGCGCGTGCGCATACACACTACACAATACACACACTGACCCTTCGATATGAAGGTGGAATAGAGTCTATTCGCCTTCAAACTTGTGTATGGTGTCATTGTGGGTGATAACTGTACACGCGAGGTTTGTTGACCCTTAGTCACCCCTAATGGGGGTGTTGCCTCCTTGAGCGTCAAGGTCAAATTCGTCCTGAAATTCCCTGTAGGCTTATATCGTATTGGAATGAAATTTGGATGTGATTTATATGATGACGTAATCTCGTCGGAGACGAGATGTACGTCCCTCTGCGTCCCCCCGTAAGGGGGAACGCTGCCCCACATAAAAAATAAAAATGATCATAGAAGAGTTGAAACTCAGAGAAAGGTTGAAGGAGACAGGAGTCGGACTCGTAGTCGAGTCGCGTTGGAGTCGGATCGTGAGACGGAAGGTCGGAGTTTGGATTCCGATTCGGCCAGAAGTTCCAGGGACCCTCCGGAGGGGGGGTTTCCCATTAAAAAAAGAAGAAGAAATGCATTGAATGCAAAACAGAGGAAAGAAAGAAGAAGAAAGAAGAAAGAAAGAAATAAAGAAAGAAGGAGGAAAGGGGAAGGAAAGAAGAATGAGGAAGGAGGAAGTGAGGGCTGAGATAAGGATTCAGAGTTGAATCCGGCACGGTGCTGGAGCCAACTGCGGTGCGTATGTTAATAACATTCGTATATCATAACAATCTTGGTGTCCTTATAAGGGTTAACGAGGTCGTAGAGTTCGAATATGATGGTTATATAGTCCGTTATAGGGTGTCTATGGACCCCCCCATTAGGGGGTTCCGACTGAAAAAAAAGAGCACAGAGTTCAAAACAGAGGTCGAAGGAGTGGGAATGAAGAAGGTATGAAGTGGAAGAATAAGAATGGAAAGAATGGAGAATAGGAGTCTTGACTTCAGAGGAGTTAGGAGTTGACAACGTGCACCTGGTGCTGGCTCGGTGCGTTCCGATTTATTAAATATTTATGTAATTGATACAATATTCGATGGTCTATTATTATATGTTTAATTTGGATCTGTAGATTTCAAAATAATGGTTTCAGAACCATCTAAGATAAAAATAAATATAAATAAATAAATAAATAAATAATAAAGTTTCTTTATTCTTTTTATGTTTATATACTTCAAAAATTACGTTTTTTACATACCCTAAAGCATTAAATCAGTAAATCAAGCCACCATCACCCCACCCTCATGACACTTGTGATCTATTGAATCTATGATCTATTGATTCTTATTGATTCTATTGATTAAAGGTCAACATTTTTTACTAAAATTGTCCTGTTTACATACCCTATAATCATAAATTCCCGTAAATCAAACCACCGAATCCACCCACCCTCATTGAACTACTTGTGAATCTACTTGAATTCTATGTGATCATAATTGATCTATTGATTCTATTGATCTATTGATTAAGGTCAAATTTTTACTAAAATTGTCATGTTTTATCATACCTGCTAATCAGTAAAGTTCAGTAAATTCAGCACCCAACCTACCTCTGTCGCAATCAATGATCTATTGGATCTATTGATCTATTGAGTCATATGTATCTATTGATCTATTGATATTTTGATCTATTGAATCTATTGATTCAAGTCAAATTTTTTTTTACTAAAATTGTCATGTTTACATACCCTAAATCAGTAAATCATAAATCAAGCATCCAACCCTACCCTCTCTGGTCCAATCATGTCTATTTGACTATTGATCTAAGATCTATTGACTATTGATCTATGAATCTATTGATGTAAGGTCAAATTTTTTACTAAGATTGTCCATTTTACATACCTCTAATCAGTAAATCAGTAAATCAAACGGCCATACCACACTGCCCACATCATCAATGATCTATTGATCTATTTGATCTATTGATCTATTGAATTATGATTCTATTGATTAAGGTCATATATTTTTTAACTAAAATGTTCTATGTTTTACATACCCTAAATCAGTAAATGCAGGTAAATTCAGTCACCCGACTCTATCCCTTCCTGACCATTGTGATGCTATTGATTTAATTGATCTTATTGATCTAATGATCTAATTATCTATTTGATTTTAAGTCAAATTTTTGTACTAAATATTGTAACGTTTTACATCCCTAAATCAGTAAATTCAGTAATCACGCACAACCACCCTAACCACCTCTCTGTTCATTGCCTTGACCTAATGATTTCTATTGTCTTATGATTTCAAGTCACATTTCCGAGTATCACTATAATTGGATAAATCATAACATATAAACAAAGTTCACATTAATAAAGCTTTACTTAGCATCTATCTAAACTATTTGAATATTAACCTCCAATATGATCAAATCTACACGCTTAAACATGAATATAAACTGTTACGTTACTCAAAAGTTCCACATTTTAACAATCAGTAAAAGTAACTAACATAAGTATACAAAGACGTAACCTATTCACACTTGTCAATGCATGTCTCTAAACATACAATGTTAATTTACGTCACATGGTAATAATTTAACAAAATTTTACCTCTCACCTTGTGTAATTATCAATAATCAAACAGGCTATTAAAGTTGCTAACTAACAAAGTTTCATACATATAAAGCCAACATCCATGCCTAGAACTAAGATTATAATATACAACGACAAACCTGCCACATCTTAAACATGAATAAACTGCTAATCATTAAAAAGTCCAAACATCAACAGTAAAAGTAACTAACAAGGCTCACAAAACATAATCGCAGTCGCATTCATACTTTATCAAACATATCCCCAACATGACAATGTTAATTTACATTAACATAGTATCATTTAACAAGAAAAAATTAGCATAACCTTACCTAACCTGCATATGATTACCTATGGTAAAGACAAACAAAGAGTATAAGTTTTTGTACTCTCTGTAATAAGCTAACTATGAACATAAACGTACTTACACACAACCGACTGAAATAAACAGCTAGCCATTAAAACTTTAGTCAATAGAAAGCGAACATATGCGGGATTTTTACATTAACATAGAAATGTTACTCAAAAATTTCATCATACCGTACTAACATCATAATAATCCTAACGAGTTAGGATCGAATCAAGTTAAAGTTTTTAGACTTACCTCTTTTTAGACTCCGTCCCCATTTCAGAAAATACCAACTCTAAACATGAAAAATGATTTTTATGCTTTAACTTTGCATAAAGTGATGCAATTCTTATTATATTTAACCCTTTCTGCTGGATATACAAGGCAATGTAGCAGTCCAAACGGTTACGATTAATGATTATAAATGTACATCATCGTTGTGAATAACGAACTCTCGGTGAAGTATCAAACAATCAAGCGTAGAGATGCCGGGGAGATGTTCTTCGTATCAGCACTGCGAAAACTATCCTACTGAAGAAAATAGTGTATAAACAACTCCTTTAAATGTAATGACGATTCTTTCTTCAACCAATCAGAAGAAAGTTAACAAGAATACGACGTACGAATGACCATATCAGTTCATAAGGGTATATATTCTCGTTATACAACAACAACAACAACAATAAATCGTTAAAAAAATAAGTTTCTTTATATACTAACCATCGATTATATGCTAACGTAATTGTTTCACATTAATTAAAGCTAACATAGCATGACTCATGAAAAAAAAACCTAAAGAAGTATATTGTACAATGTACAAAACCTGACTACACCTTACGCACGAATATAACTACTACATTAACTGAAGTTCCACACTTAACGTTCTAGTAAGTAAAACTAGCATTGTCGTAGCAAAACGTAACTATTCAATTACTTTTCCCAAGCATTATCTTATACAATTAACGTTAATTTTTAACATTTTGACACATATATATTTACAAATATTTATCATATACATTGTCTATTATTTATTCTATTTACAGTATCCATGAATAACTGTAAACATATGCAAAGTTTTTAACCATACATAATACATAAAAATAAGTTCTTTGAATAAAAATATCATAGTAAATTTTTGTAATAGTTTACTGATTTTTAAAGCAGTAATCTATGTTAAAAATCAGTAAATTCAAACCACCAATCCAGTCCCACCCTTCTCTCCCAACTGACCTTTTGATTCTTATTGATCTAGTGATTATGTACATTCTCGAATATCATTTCGGTTTAAACATAATCACAATAATATAAGTTCTTTAGTATACCAACCATTCGAATATTTTGCTAACGCTAACATACTGTGTTTGTACATTGAATAAAGCTAACATTAACATAGCTCTGAACTATAGAATATATATGTTAACATACGACATAACCTAAACACACCATACCGTACGAAAAAACTACTAACATTAACAACTCCCGCGCTAACCCAGTAAACTACATACACTTCATACAAAACGTATAAACTATTCAACACTTTTTCAGACATTATCTTACATATCAATGTTAATTTTACATTAACATTCGTAATATTTAACAAAATTTATCATAACCATGTCTATAGCATCAATATCTGACCAAACAAATATATATTGCTAGAGCGGTAAACAATTTTTTACATCAACTTCGTAATATTTACAAAAAATTCATCATAACATCGTCTAAATATCATAATCCCCAGGTACGAATTTTGCAAACAGTAACAAAGTTTTTAACCCAAACATGAACATAAAAAAGAACATAAATTATTCCTGACCAAAATAAAATCAGTTCTTTGAAAAAATATCAAGTAAAATGCCGTTTTATAGTTTACTTGATTTTTCAAAGCAGTAATCAGTATAATTATTAATTCACTCACCATTCCCTGCAGTCCCCTGTCCTCATCCATCCGCCTATGATCTATCGATCTAATGATTCAGGTCATATTTCGAGTATATTTTTGATCAGGCATATTAGGTAAAGCCGTATTTATCTATACAAAATTCATTAACTAAAGTGACTAATCTACTCAAAGATACAACATCTTGAACTTAATGAATTGACACTATCTTCATAAAGTTGTCACTCGTTCAGTAATTAATCTATTTTGAACCTATTGAATAATCGTTGAGACTATTTGCCAAAATTCTAGGGCCTAACTCTAGACATTACTGCACCAAAACTTAACCTAAGCTCTACTTTCTAACACATCATTTACGAGTTTAATCTATCAGGTTACTAGCTTACAAAAACCATCATTTCTCCGGTTATGGCGGTATATCCGTAGCCTACGGTCATAGTAATTTATTTAACATTAACGTTACTAACTTACGATATTTAACAGTATTTTTCATTTATACTCATAGAGTATCTAAAGAACACAGTTACCTCAAGAGAAAACTTTCCCAGTGGAATGCAGCCCCTTGAAAGCGTCTGAAATCATGTAATTGGGGCTCAACCCGAAGGGTGTAAGCGGGTTTTGGGCCTCAGCCCGAAGGGCTGAGGCCTTACCCCTCCTTCGGAGGGGTAATGCCCGCTTACACCCCTTCGGATCCCCCCTCGGAGGATTCACACCCTTTCAGTGGGCGCATCCCTCTTGGTTTTCCTCTCGGGGTGGTGTGTTGCTTTAGATACTCTTGGTTAATGAAACCTGTTATTCGTAAAGTTAGGTTACTTATGTTAAAATTACTAATGACAGGGTGAATTAACACTGATTTGATAGAGAAATGATGAGTTTTGTAAGATATTACTGAGTTAACTGACGATGATGTGTTAGAAACGTGAGCCTAGGTTAAGTTTTTGTTGAGTTGTGTTAGGTTTGACCAAGAATTTTGCTAATGTCTACGTTTATTCATAGTTCAAATGATGTTATACTCGAGACGTGTGACACTTTGATGAAGACAGTTCAATTCATAGGTCGAGATGCTGGTATCTTTGATAGTTTGATCACTTTGTTAAGGGATTTTTTTTTTAGATAATACGTCTTTACCTGTTACAGTAAGGGCTCGCCCAAAGGGCTGTGCCCTTCCGCTTACACCCTCTTCAGGTACCCCGAGAATGGTCTTCCGTGCATCTGCTCCGGGGTGATCTCAACAGTATAGTGCCTTAAGTGCTATTCAAATTCGCCTCTTGTATGATGCGCTTGTTGCTTAATCTGAAATTTTGAAAATGATATTTTTCTGAAAGGGGGGCGGGGTCTAAAATAGGGTAAGGATAATAAAAATATTTCATGTTACCTCATGAATGCGTTAGGTATTACAAGGAGCACATCCCTGGGTTTTCTCTCGGAAGTTAATGTGTGCTTTAGATACTCTTGATTAATGATGAAAACTGTTTATTCGTATGTTAGGTACGTTATGTTAAATATTACTATGACAATTGTGAAAATAACACTGATTTGTTAGGAAAATGAAATGAAGGTTTTTGTAAGATTATTTACTGTGTTAAACTCGACATGATTCTTAGAAACGTTGAGCCTGAGATTTAAGTTTATTGTTTGTGTTAATTTAGGTTGCCCTAGATATTTTCTTATATGTCTATGTTTATCAATATTTCAAAATGATGTTATATCGTAACGAGTGACACTTTGATGAAGATGCGTGTTTAATTCATAGTCGACGTGCGGTATCCTTTGTAGAATTGATCACTTGTTAAGGGATTTTTTTAGATAATACGTCCTTTACCTGTTACATAAGGGCTCAGCTCAAAGGGCTGTGCCCTTACCGCTTACACCCTCTCAGGGTACCCCGAGATGGGTCTTCGTGCCTCTCTCTGGGTGATCTCAAAGTAGTGCTTACAGTGCCTTACAGTGGCATCAAGTGCCTCTGTAATTATCGCTGTGCTGTAATCTAACCAGTTTTGGAATGATATTTTCTTCAAAGGGGGGCGGGGTCTAAAATAGGGTAAGGATAAAAAATATTTCATGTTACCTCATGAAAGCGTTAGGTGTTACAGAATGAGCACATCATCTTGGGTTTTTCTTCGAAGGGTTATGTGTTGCTCTTTAATACTCTTGATTAATTTGAAAATGTTTATTCGTAAGTTAGGTACGTTATGTTAAATATTACTATGACAATGTGGAAATAACACTGATTTGTTAGAGAAATGATGAGTTTTTTTGTAAGATTTGTCGTTGTTAATCGATGTTGTGTTAGAAACGTGAGCCTAGATTAAAGTTTTTTTGTTGGGTAATGTTAGGTTTGCACCCAAGAATTTTTGCTAATGTCTACGTTTATTCCATTGGTTTGTATATAAAGAACTTATTTTTGGACTGTTATTGGTTGTTGTTGTTGTTGCTAGTTTGTTGTTGTTGTGTTGTTGTGTTGTTGTTGTTGTCTAACGAGAATAATACCCTTTTGAACTGATAATGGTTCGTTCGTGCATTGGTATTCTTGTTTATCTTTCCTTCTGATTGTTGAAAGAAGATATCTCGTTACCTTTTAGAGCTGTTTATACATCTGAATTTCGTCAGTAAGACATTTTTCGTTGTGTTGGTATGATGACCTCTCATTCTGCTCCTACGAATGTCCTCTTTACGAGAACCTTCGTAATACCCAACGATGTGTCAATTACATTTTTTCGTAAAACGAATGGAAAGCAATATATTACTTGTATTCCAATTTGAGGTGCAATCAATTTCGTCAAAAGTGAAATTGATTCCAACCCTCATACGGATGTATTAGACTATGATAGGATTCGTATGAGGGTTGGAATATAGCATCAATGACTTCATTAGCAAGCATTTCGAATGATGTTTCAAGATCTCTTGGTTCATGGAAGAAGTTTTCATCAATAACCTATGTGAAGTAAAGGTTATTGATGAAAACTTCTTCCATGGACTTTTTAAGTTTCTCTACAGAGATATGCATTAAATGGATTAGTGCTGTAGGTTGTATGTGAATCTTTGTTAATGTTAGCAGTTATTCATAGTTTAGCATGTTAGATATGTTTTGCCTTGTAGCATGTATATTTCTTAGTTCTGATAATGTTATGTTGACTGTTATTAATATGAAAACTTTGTTCGTTAGAGTATACTCATTGTGCTGTAATATAATTCACACCCGGGTTTTATGTAAATTTTTGTTTTACATATTACCTGTTAATGTAAAAATATACATGATATGTTAGACATGCTTGACAACGTGTGAATAAGTTACGTTTTTGGATGTTATGTTTAGTTACTGTTTTTACCTGGTGTGTAAGTGTGGTTCTTTTGGTGTTGTAATGTAACCATTTATTCTTGTTTAAGATGGGCTAAGTTTCTCGTTGTGAGTTATATTCACAGTTCAGATGATGCTAAGTAAGGTTTATAATGTAAAACATTTGTTACGTCAGCATTATATTCGTTGTCAGTATGTTATAAAAGAACTTGATTTTATGTTATGTTTATTGAAAATGATACTCGAAATGTGCTAATCAAAGAGATCAATAAGATCACAGATGGTCAGTGAGGGTGGCAGGAGGGGTCTGGATGGTGTTTGATTAGTGATTTACTGCTTTAGGGTATTAAAAACGTAAATTTTTTACGTTTTAAACATAAAAAAGAATAAAAATTTTTATTCTATTTATTTATTTATTTTTTTATTTTTTATTTCTTGAGGGTTCTGAAACCCGTTATTTTCGAAATCTACAGACCCAAAAACATATATAAAGACACCAATATTGCATCATTACACTAATATTTAATAACTCGGCACCGCAGCACCGGAGCCAGCACCGTTGCAGCTGTCAACTCCTACTCCTCTGTAAGTCAGATCTCCTTCTTCATGTCTTTCCTCCTTATTCATGCTTTCATCTCTTCATTCTCCCTTCGACCTCTGTTTGCACTCTGTTGGCTCCTTTTTTCAGTCGGGACCCCCCTAAATGGCGGGTCCTAGAACACCCATAATCGACTCTATAACCCTAATTATTCGAACTCTACGGACCTCGATAACACATAATAAGGACACCAAACATTGTTGTTATATCGAGCTGTTTATTAACTCGGCCGCACCGGCTCCGCACCGGTGCCACCACTACCGATTCTGAATCCTTCCTCCTTCCCATTCTTCATCCCTTCCTTCCTCTCTTCCTTTCTTCCTTCTCCTTTCCTCCTTTCCTCCTCTTCTTCCTTTCTTCTTCTTTCTTCTTCCTCTGTTTTGCATTCCATGCATTTCTTCTTCTTTTTTTTCAACTGGGGACCCCTCCGGGGGGTCCCTGGACTCCGAAACCGAACCCAACTCCGACTCCGAAACCGAACCCAACTCCAACTCCGTCTCCTTCAACCTTTCTCTGAGGTTTCAGTCTTCTACGATCAAAATTAATTTTTTTGTGGGGCAGCGCTCCCCCCTTACAGGGGGGACCGCAGAGAAACGTAATCTCGTCTCCGACGAGTACGTCATCATATAACTCACATCCAAATTTCACTCCGATACGTTAAGCCTAACACGGTTTTCAGGACAAATTTGACCTTGGCGCTAAGGGGGCCAAGCACCCCTTAGGGGTGAACCTACGGTCACCACAAACTCGTCTGTGACCAGCAGGTTTGTTACGACTTAATGGAAAAAATCGTTAAGCCCTCCCATCATATAAATACTCAGAATAGGAGATCAGGATCAAACGGATTAAGGGCGTAGCAGTTATACTTTCACAACTCCGTCCTCCAGGGAGCAGAGAGCACACACCTCACTTATATACAGATACTTACTTCATCAAGATCGAGCACAATTCTATCCAGAATCGCACAATGTCTGTTCTATCAGTCTCTATCACACAACCTACTATTAGTAAGATTAATTCCAAAGATGGATTTCTTTAATAGAACCCTAATAACAATACATAAATTGGGTACGCTTCATGATCAGAAATAACGTTAAGGTGGTCGATAGCATAAACATGCCTGATACTAGAACATTATGAGCGAATTAATCGAATATAATTATTGTAAATTATTGCTTACTTTCCGAGATAAATGTACCAGGGCGAGGTTAATCATATCGGAGAAGGGTGGATCTTTAAGTCTGAACCAAAAACATTACCGGCGTCACGAAGCCAGCACGTAGAATGATCGGTGAATGCCGCCGATATTCTCTTAGAAGGGAATATAGCATTCACGCAGCGTACAAATTATCAAAGAGTGGAGCAGATAATATAAAGACTTGGCGATCATGATAAATCGGATTGGAATCATCAATAATGATCTATCCGATCATTTAAAACCTTCTTAGGCAACCAAAAAGCCCCTTTTTGAAGGGACTCCGCCCACTTCTGGGGCTTAATCCTTGGTTTCCAGGCCTCAACCTCGGAAGTCGGTCTTCCAGACTTAAAATTCGGTCTCACCGACTAAAAACCCTATTTTGACGATCAAACCGCAAAGTCTGATGAAATGATTGGAAATGTTTCCACCGTCAAGGCTGCCGACATGACTGGAATTTCCAAAACCTTCCAAATGGTTTTCTAGTCTTTGCCTTCGCCGTGCAGGGCTGCAATGGGAAAATCCCAAAATCCTCCGGAGTTGGGATCTTGACCTGAATTATACAAAACGTTAAAAAGTAGTTAAAAAAGTAGCTAAAAAATGCTAAAAGAACAAATTTTAACGATTGGTTGCCCTTTTAGGAACCAAAAAACCCCCTCTGGGGGCTCTGCCCTATTTTGGGAGGCTAAACCTCCCGGCTAAAGGAATACCATAGGGAAAACCACAAAGATGGTAGGATGTCGGGGTCTACTCGGAAGCTTTTCCGTCAGTTTCCTCTCCTCTAACTACTAATATTATTATATATATATAATATATATATTATATATATATATATATAATATATAGTATATATATATATATATATATATAATATATATATATATATATATATAGTATATATTATATATATATATATATACTATATATATAGGTAAGAGTGTCTAAAGCTGACATCATGTAACTTTAGAACGGCAGCACCTACAGTAAAACAAATTGCATATTTGGAATCAGCGGAAAATTCTAAGGAGGGGTTTTTAATTTCTTATTTTTATTTTATTTTTTTATTTTTTTTTATTCGTCGGAAATATAACAACGAGCCATAATTTTCTCTAAGCAATTGACGATATTTTTATCATCTAAATTAAGTAGCCAGGCAATGCTCAGCCTACAACTGAAAAACGAAATAATTGAAGCAACATATCTTCATTACTATAGTATTTTTATATATTTAGGATTATTATTTCATCTATTATTTGATTTTTTATATTTCAAAAATATTTGAAAAAAAAAATCAAAAGAAAATCGTTTTAGAGTTTTTAAGAGATTAAAAATCAATTTAGAAGAAGAATTTAAATTTGGAAACGTATGTTAAGAGGTAAAAAAATTTTTTTTTTCTTGTAATTAAAGTAATAGCATAGTGTAAAGGTAAATTTTTTATTTTCTTTTTAAACTAAAGGAAATACATAGGGTAAAACCGCAAAGATGGCAGGAGTCCGGGTCTCTCGGCCTCCCAGTGGACGACGGGGAACTTCGTCCTCCCTCTTTCCCCCGTCGGCTCTAGCGCCCCAAAAAAAAAAAAAAAAAAAAAAAAAAAACAAATTAAAACCCTCCTTTAGAATTTCCGCTGATTCAAATATGTACATTTTTTTTACTGTAGTGCGCCGTCTCGAGTTACATATTGTCAGCTTTAGACACTCTTACCATAGTATATATATATATATATAATAGTATATATTATATATATAATATATATATATTAATATATATATAATATATATATATATATATATTATATATATATATAAAATATCAGTGGCGGCTTCGTGAACCGAAAACAATGGGGAG
>JABUQX010032613.1:32500-36769 GCA_015478945.1 Trachelipus rathkii
ACTGCAACACACTTAACAATTACTTCCCCCCTAGACCTTTGGAAACGCCCAGCCGCGGCGACTAGTTTCTTGGGCAGGGGCAGGGCAGGACTATATTATATTATATATATTATAATATATATATATATATAATATATATATATATATATATATATATATATATATATAATATATATATATATATATATATATATATATACCCTATATATATATATATATATATATATATATATATATATATATATATATATATATATATATTATATAGATATAATATATATACCGGTATATATATATATATATATATATATATATATATAAGGGATGGAGTGAAGTATCAGTTTTGGTATCAGTAAATTTTTTGTATCGGTATCAGCATTTTTACATTAGTATTGGTATCAGTATCAGGAAACAAAACATAAGTATTGGTATGGGGAAAAATTTTGGAAAACATATAAAGTGTCGGTATCAGTATCAAGAATTTTTTGGTATCTGTATCGACATTTTTGCATTAGTATCAGTATTGGGGGAGAAAAAAATAAGTATCTGCAAAATTTTGGAATAGCTCCTTTATATAATATATATATAATATATATATATATATATATATATATAATATATATAATTTATAATATATATATATATATATATATATTATATATATATATATATATATATGGGTCATTCCATGTTAAATCAGCAAGTGCCTCAGGATTGACCTCCTTATATTTTTGTAAAACTTTGAAGATAGGTTGTTAAACATCTGTAAAGAGGGTTAGGAAAGTATTAGAACTCAAAAGAAATGTTAGTGTTAATGTTTGTTTGCTACAGGAGCTGATGTGGATGGGTGTATTTTTCCGAAAAAAATGTTATGAAGCAAATTGTCAACATTAATGGTCCATATATTTCAAAATATTAAAGATATAGTGCTGAAATTATGCATCCCTAAGTAATTTGTGGCATTAATTTCTAAAATCATAGTTTCAAGGACATCAGAAAGGTAATTGAGACACAGTGTGTTCCCAAACCTGGCCAAAAAGCTAAAAAAAAAAAAAAAACTATTAAAAGTGTAAGAATAATCATTGTGGCTTCCAATTTGAATATACTAGCATCATTGGTAGTGGAGAAGCTGATTTTAAGCAAAACTCATTCAAAGAATTGAAATTGCGGAAATTGTGCCATCTAAAATTGGTATTTTTTTTTTTATGACCAAATTTTTGTGCATTCTGAAGGCATATATAATTTGAGAGTGTGGTTGGTAATTGATTCAATTCTACTAAGCACCATTGGGAAGAGCATCCTTTGTTTACCTTATAAACATACTTTTTAGTTTGGTGCCTCTTAAAAGAAGAGAACTTTAGGTGATTAATCACTTCAAAGTTCTCTTATTTTAAGAGGCACCAAACTAAAAAGTATGTTTATAAGGTAAACAAAGGATACTCTTTCCAATGGTACATAAAAGAATGGAATCAATTACTAACCACACTCAAATTTTACCTTCAAAATGCATAAAAATTTGGTCATGGAAAAAAATGCCAATTTTGGATGGCACTATCTCAGCAATTTCAATTGTTTGAATGAATTTTGACTTAAAAATAGTAAATTTTGGTACTAATGAATATATTTATTATGCTTATCTGTAGCTAGAGCTGACCTTTGAAAATGACCAACACTTCCTAGAAATAGCTTCAATATCACTTAATGATATTTAAGTAAATATTTACTTCCTTTTAAAAAGCTCCTGTTTATGAATGAAACATGGTGCAGTTTTTAGTCTTTCATATGGAATATCTTCACTTACAATGCACTGCATTATCTGTCATCACTGTTTGTAAATTATCCGTAAAGCAAAATTATAAGAATAAAACTACATTTATTAAAAAGTTTCTTTAAGATCCTTAGTGATTATACTTGTAAACTGATACAGTATTCTTTTTTACTGTGTAATGGATGATAGACAAAAAGACTACTACATGAATGGACAGGGGAAAACATATGTTGGATAATAAGAGTTTCTGGACTGGCAAATTTCATTTCCAGTCCTATATAATGTGTGTTTTTTGTGTTTGTATGTGTGCATTAAAAGCATGTCTATTTTTCTATTTTTTTAATACAGGAGTGAGGAAATTGGCTTCAACATGGCCAGTCAGGAAGGAATATATCTAGTGAGATATTGGCTTTGACTTCAAGAAATTATTCATTCATTTGGAATCAAAATACTTATTTTTACTATATGGCACATTGATCTTACATTTTTTTTATTCAAATCTTTAGAATTAGAAATGGAATAAGTCACATGAGACTATCAAAGAATGTCCCTTCACATTTCTCAATACATACAATTTTAAAAAAAGACCACCAAAAAAAATTTTAATGCACAACTCCCAACAAAGTAAAACATGTATTTTTTATACAAACAATATTGTCCTTTCCCAGCTCTAAATGCATGCAATTTTTAGTTTGAAAGAGAGTAGAACAAAAATATTTACAAAATCCCACCACAGGTATCAACTCCCAATATTGTAAACCATATATTTTTTTTTTACATACTACACCTACAAATTAATATAAGAAATAAATAAAACAAGTACAGTACAAAGAAAATAATGCATGTTAACTATATAAAACTCTGATCATTCATATAGCTACTTATCTAAACTGTTTTAAAAGTTGAAAGTGAATAGAAGTCAACATATCCTGAACAAACCATTGAGTTAACTAACTACTATTATTTTTAATGTTTTTTGAAAACCAGATATTATACTTTTTGAATTTTTATTTTCTTAATATCACCTCTTGTTCTCACATCATGTTTCTGACATGTAGAACTTATGGTTAGTAAAGAAATGTTTTCAAAATTTTACTTTCCATTTTGAAACCTCAGGTTCCCCAGTAATGGAGTTTAATTCATAAAAAATTAAATGACAAGATAATTTTTTCAAACACACCTAACTTAGTCAATCAACTAAAATATCTGGACATCCTTGTTATAAGAGGAATTTAAAAAGTTTTATTTTCTTCAGAACTGATTTACTTTTAATTATCATCAGGGTTATGGTTATCAATAATTTTGCATGTTATGTGATGATATTCAGTAGGCTATTAAGAATAATTACTTACTGGGTTAAATTAAATTACAGAAGATTAAAAGGATTTTAAACACAATTAGTAATCTGCAGTGCTAATATTGTACCTTAAACTGGTAATAGTTTTTATTAATAAATTAAGCAGACAAAGATATGCCATTGTCATTAATCAAACTGAAATTTGAGTATATTTGGAATAAGCACCATACAAAATACTTTAAAGTAAAGAATACTCATTTATAAAATATTCAAAATTAGCTCAACATGCATTATAGACAGATAGTTTAAAACTTTGAAGTCAAATAATCGTAGTTTATATATATATATATATATATATATATATATATATATATATATAAAAAATATATTTACTTATATATAAATTTTTATCTTTTCTATACATATATATATATATATATATATATTATATATATATAATGAAAAATAAATTTGCTACCTCTAAAAATTAATCTCTCTTGCTCAGATTTTTAAATCTTTTTGTAACTTCTATAAGATGAAATAGTCAACTTCAAAACATCAAAAAAGTTATGAAGCAAGTCTGACTAACAGTGTCAAACTTTCAGACAGAAACAAATGTGACTCCAAAGAATCTGACCCACACACACACTTTGACTTTTATTTCAAGTACTGGAAATAAAAAAAATAACTTCTTTCCAAAAGCTTGGATTTTATGTAATTTTCTGAAAATCATCCTATCATTGTTAAATTTTTAGCTATTAATAAAACAAAGATTTTGAGATACTTTAATTTTGTTAGTAAATTTTTTTAAAGTTAAGGTACCAGAATTATATATTTATAATAAATTATATGGGCCTAGACCAGGGTTGGCCAACACACTTGGTGCAGTGCAGTGTGACATACAGATTCAGTGACTCAGTGTTGTGCTCATTGAAATATAGAGGTGCAGCACAGTGCAAAAATATGGTATTTGGTGGAGTGGGTGATTGTTTAGATAAAGGGCATCACCTCCGATTTTCAAATTTTTTTCCACAGTACACTGTAAATATATTAAAATTAAAGATAAACTTAGAATTAAAACTATAAAACACCTATAACCAGATTTATTGAGGTAGCAACTTTCACATTTTCAGTAGGTTATATTAAATGTAAAAATTTTGCTGTTTTTCTTAAAAAATCAGATTTTAGCTATTTTACCTAAGCC
>JABUQX010032614.1:0-25563 GCA_015478945.1 Trachelipus rathkii
CAGATATTTACTGTGTATACTTAACAAAACTTATCATAACTTGAACATATTGGGTTTTAAACCAAATCGTATATAAAAAAAAGTGGCACGTTGCAAACCTTTACCTAGAGGATATGCATGCCT
Source organism: Trachelipus rathkii (assembly GCA_015478945.1). NCBI lineage: Eukaryota > Metazoa > Arthropoda > Malacostraca > Isopoda > Trachelipodidae > Trachelipus > Trachelipus rathkii. Next base: position 124 of record JABUQX010032614.1, read on the forward strand.
TAAACGTAGGCCAAAGCAGATTGTTTGACTACTATATATATATATATTATATATATATATTAATATATATTAATATATTATATTATTATATTTATATATATATATAATATAATAATATAATTATATATATATTATATTAAGAAATTTGGTAATAGTAATGAAGAGGGGTGTCACCCTCGATTTTTAAAAAATCCCAGGATATACTCTAAAAAATAATAATGAATAATAATGATAATGAAAATGAAAATCAAGCGGCTCTTGGAGAAAAAGTTACATTTTCCTCTCAAGTTGTTAAAACTCCCAAAGACTTTTTCATTTTTGATCCATCAGGTTACGGTCTCATTTCAGGCCTCGTAGTTCAGGTATTTATGATATGTTTTGTAAGGTATACACAACATCTAAATTCTAAAATAAACAAAATTTATCATAATCTGAACTAGGAAGCCCTGAGAACAAAACATTGAGGCCACAAACATTTTATCTATAAGAGAGCCTAAAGAAAAATTTATAAAAAAACTTGAGATGTAACTTTTTTTCCTAAGACTTAAATCATTTTCATTTTTTTTAAACTTCATTATCATTTTTTTTTTTTAGAGTATAGGCTATCTATGATTTAAATTTTTTTTTTTTAATGAAGAAAATTGAGATTTTTAACAACTTTGAGAGGCTGTAACTTATTTTCCTAAAGAGAGCGCAATCTTTCTTTTCATTATTATTTTTTTAGAGTATATCTGTGATTTTTTCTAAATATTTGGGGGAACCCCCTCTGCATTACTATTACTAAATTATATTTATATATATATATATATTATATTATATAATTATATATATATTATATTATATTATATATATATATAATATATATATACTATCCTTTTAATTTATATATAAATACCCTATATATATATATATAATTATATTGTAGAGAAAAATCTCTACCTCCTTTTCTTTATTTATTACAGAATCTTAATTTTTTCAGTGTAGATGATGATCAACAACTATAGTAAAGCCAGAATATATTAAGTTCCTTCCAAAATAACGTAAGCAAAAGATATGTAGGTAAATGGTAAATTTGATAAATGTAATAGTATAAATCTAAAATATTTCATTTTTTTTATAGTTCTCTTCGATTGAGCCCAAGTTGCTCCTCCACATATTTTACTGAACCTTATGAAACTTCATTATATGGCCTTTAATGGTATGTTGTGTAAAATTAAATTTGTAATTCATTAGTTAGAAAATAACATGTGTATATATGAAATTTAACTTTTAAAAAGAATATATATAGTTTAGCAACTTAAATATTTATAGGTCAACTAGATCCAGATTAACTAGAACTAGATCCGGATTGATTAAACTAGATCCAGACTAGTTCCAGATCCAGATTAATTAAACAAGTTCAGGATTACTTAACGCTAGTTTAGAAATACTTTGAACTAGTTTATGAATACTTTCAACGGAGCATTATAAGAAAATTCAAAAGAGTTTACTCTAAATTGAGTGTAAAGTAAAAATCAAATACTGGTGGAAAAATATTAAAGTAATGAACAAAAAGAGAAAGACAAATATATATTCTAAGAAACTTTTAAATGGATTACTATAATTGGAGTGGAGTTTAAAAAAATTAAATAACCAGTGTGTTAAAGACATTATAAACAATTTAAACTGGTTTATTTGTGAAGTGTTTCTTTAAGGAAAAATAAAGAAAATAAAACTATAAATTTAAGTGTTATTGTTAGTAAACTTTCATTACGAACAGAAACATACCTATAATGTATGTGCATTTAAATTAAGAAAGATATAGTGTCATTTTATCAATGCTACCTGGTATTTTATTTTATTGATAGAAAAGATATATATTTCTAAAATTAGTTATAGTAAAGTACTTCATTAGTCATTATTCATTATTCTATTATTACGGGAATTATTTAATGAAAGAAAGGTTTTGGAATGTGTGTCAGCGCACTGAATGTAAAGGTTATTTGGGAACAGTAAATTGCTTCTAATTCTATTGTTGTCTGAATGGGGAGATTTATATAGGGATATATTAAGCATTAAAGTGTACAAAAGCATTTCTTATATTTTACATACCTTAAAACATATGGTTACTGATTTACGTATTAAACAAGACAAAGATTCATAAAGTGTGATTAAGGTAATTTAATTTATTTCCATTTAATGTTTATTATCCATTTTCCGTTGCTTATTGCTTCGCGGTGACTAATCTCATTTTTATTTTTTTAATTTGCATATACCTTGTGGCTGCGACATTCCTTGCATGAGAATTAATCAATCATCTCAATCCCCTTTTATTTGTGCGCGAGTGAAGGTTTGCTTCATTCATTAGTGAAATGGAGTATGGCCTTTTGGGCCCAGCGGGCCGCTTTGTTTTGCTCTGCTCTGCATGATTTCTTTTTCTACGTAAGTTACATTTCACTATTTCACTATTACAATTATTTATTTTCTAATTATTAATTATTATTTCTCCATCCATTCATTATATGTTCTGCTGCCATTGCTGGTGTTCTTGAGTCTCGGTTTACCCCCAGACTTTTGAACATTACATTGGTAGCAGAGCGTAGTTTCTTCTGAAGCTACCTTTTGCTCGCCGCACCGTTATTTTTATCCAGTATTCTCTATTGAATTATTTTTTTCATTCGTCATTCTTCTTCATTCCTCTTATTTTTTTATATTTTTTTAAATCATGGCAGAGACTGCACCTTCATCGTCGTCAAATACTCTGTTTAATAACACATATCTTTCTGTGACCTCAATGTCACCACCGATATATTCCAATTGCCTCAATAGAAAGGTGCCTGAAATATCATACCACCGGCCTTTATTATATTTGACTACGTCATCAGGAATGAATTCCCCATTTTATTCAAATCCTTATTTTAATTACACTTCTCATCAGCCTCAATTTTCGCCGAAGCCACCACCTGGGTTCGAACCACCGCAGATCATTCAATCCCCATCGAATGATCAATGTTATACAAACGAGATGTATCATGCACAAGGTCCAACTCCCACAGCTACTAACAATAACAATACTAACATACTGATGCAAGTACTTCAACAAAATCAGCAAATATTGCAAGTACTTGCACAGCTGATAAATGCTTTTCGCCTGCTGACAACTCAGCAGGAGATTCTCCCATTCCCATCTACTAACTCTAACACTACTAATACTTGTACTAAAAATGAAGTTTACAGTAAAGAGCATAATACACCACAAAGACCTCCTCAGTCAACATGGTCTAGAGGTGAGGTTGAGAGCCACCTTAATTGCACTTACTGTAAAAAATCTGGCCATGACATTCGCACCTGCAAATTTCGTCCCTATTGTAGGTTTTGTGGAAAACGGGGACATCTACAAGATCAATGCTATGTTAGACAGAATAAATGTCTCCACTGCGAAAGAATAGGCCACATAATTAATAATTGTCCTCAAAGGAAACATAAAGCTCAATTCTATGACAATGACAAATGTCCCATTTGTGAAGGAAATCATTTTGGAATAGAATGTCCCCAATGGATACTACAATAGACAGCACAATACAACAAAAATGACAACTGAAAAAATTATTTATCATAAGATTATCCATATATATTAATACTCCATTAAAATCCTCAAATGACGACGAAAAGAACACATCAACAAAAATTGATTATAAGTTAGTGATGATATGATCAGCAGAAATTGGTCATACACAAGAGGGTAAAACTTAACTTATCATTAGAATCTGACACCTCATCCAACTTGAAACACGACAATTATCACTTCCATCCTTAATATTACTACATATCCTAATGCTACTCAACCCGAACTAGAAATTAAAGCGTGATACTTTTAAGTAGCGTAAGATCACGCGATACTAAAAAATATGATTCGACAAGACTTCCAACTTCTGGGAAAAAATCCAAACAAGATTCCCTGAAAGTCTATAAATAATATTCACACAATTGTGTCAATTCTTCTTCTTCTCCTAATTCTTCTTCAACCCGTCGTTTCGTCCCATTACGAACCCTAATTATTGAATTCGTTTCTAATATTTCATAGCAATTTTATTACAAGTAACAATCTTTACTATTGATTCTTATCTTGTAAAAGTGAAAAAAAACACTACATAACAATAAACAAAATTAAATACTATGAACCGTTATTTTTCTAAGATCCAATGTGATCCTCCAGACTCTACAGAAATCCCTACGGATTCTCCAAATTCTACAGATGATGTTCAACCCTCAAATAGTTCAAATTCCTTTTCTGATTCTTCTTCGACGCTTTCTACCTCTTCCACTCAGATCCACCGTGATCCTCCAGACTTTCTAAAAATCCAAATGGATTTTCCAAATTCTACAAATAGTATTCAACCCAATTTAATAAGTATTCCTTCTACTTCTTCTTTGACGACACCTTCTTTTTCGTCCACTGAGATCCAATGATCTTCCACATTCTAGGATCAAACATGATCCTGTTCCTTCAAATATTATACAGACCCATCCGGATCCTATAAAATCAGTGAATACTATTCAATCGATTCAATCAGATTGTAAAAATCTTTATAATTCTTCTAATCTCCCTACTTATACTTATCTAAAGCCATTTCATAGAACAAAAGAAGAAAAACAATTTTCAAAGATATTAAAGAGAGAGAGAAGAAAAGAAAGGATTGCAGCCTCCGTGAGTGGTTGTACTGCTGAACCAAATTACTAACATATTAAAATATTTAGAATTAGTGGCGTGTATGTAAAAGCTTACGTACACAGTCATCTTTTTTTTTATTAACAGTGGTGATGGTTAACGCTCTAATATCCAGTTCGGTTAAAGTCATACTTTCCCCCCCCCTTGGCTACAAATTCTTTTCCGTCACGTTGTGACGGGTGGGGGGATAATGTAGAGAAAATCTCTACCTCCTTTTATTTATTACAGAATCTCTAATTTTTCTGTTTCATGCATGATGATCAACAACTATAGTAAAGCCAGAATATATTAAGTTCCTTCCAAAAATAACGTAAGCAAAAAGATACATAGGTAAATGTAAATTTGATAAATGTAATAGTATAAATCTAAAATATTTCATTTTTTTATAGTTCTCTTCGATTGAGCCCAAGTTGCTCCTCCACATATTTTACTGAACCTTATGAAACTTCATTATATGGCCTTTAATGGTATGTTGTGTAAAATTAAATTTGTAATTCATTAGTTAGAAAATAACATGTGTATATATGAAATTTAACTTTTAAAAAGAATATATAGTTTAGCAACTTAAATATTTATAGGTCAACTAGATCCAGATTAACTAGAACTAGATCCGGATTGATTAAACTAGATCCAGACTAGTTCCAGATCCAGATTAATTAAACAAGTTCAGGATTACTTAACGCTAGTTTAGAAATACTTTGAACTAGTTTATGAATACTTTCAACGGAGCATTATAAGAAAATTCAAAAGAGTTTACTCTAAATTGAGTGTAAAGTAAAAATCAAATACTGGTGAAAAAAATTAAAGTAATGAACAAAAAGAGAAAGACAAATATATATTCTAAGATAAGAAACTTTTAAATGGATTACTATAATTGGAGTGGAGTTTAAAAAAATTAAATAACCAGTGTGTGAAAACATTTATAAACAATGTGGTAAACTGTTTATTTGTGAATGTTCTTTACGAAAAATAAAAGAAAATAAGAACTATACAATTTAAGGTGTTATATGTTTAGTTTTAAAACTTCATTCACGAACAGAAACGTATACCATATAAATGTATGTGCATTAAATTAAGAAAAAATATGCCAGTGTCATATTTATCAATGTAAGCCTGGTATTTTAACTGTTAATTGATAAGAAAAGATCAATAATATTTCTAAAATTAGTTTTTGGTAAATACTGCATTACTCATTAATACATATTAATTATTACGGGAAATTTTGAATGAAGAAAGGATTTTGAATGTGTGTAGCGCACTGAAATGAAGGTTTATTTGGGAACGTAATTGCTTTCTATTTATTGTTGTCTGAAGGGAGATTATATAGATATATTAAAGCATTAAAGTGTTACAAAAAGCATTTCCTATATATTTTAAACCTTAAACAGTATTGGTTACTGTAATTTTACGTAATATAAAACAGACAAGATTCATAAAGTGTTGATTAAGGTAATTTAATCTTAGATCCTTTTTACTGTTGTATTATCCATTTTCGTGTGTTATTGCTTCGCCGTGACTATCTCATTTTTATTTTTTTAAATTGCATATACCTTGTGGCTGCGACATTCCTTGCATGGAATGAATCAATCTTCCTTCACATTTCATTGGTGTGCGAGGTGAAGGTTTTCATTCATTAGTGAAATGGAGTATGGCCTTTTGGGCCCAGCGGGCCGCTTTGTTTTGCTCTGCTCTGCATGATTTCTTTTTCTACGTAAGTTACATCACTATTTCACTATTACAATTATTTATTTTCTAATTGATTAATTATTAATTTCTCCATCCTCATTATATGTTCGCTGCATTGCTTTATTGTTGGAAGAAGTTCCGGTAAGAAATTATTTATATCTATTATTATTATATTATATATATAATATATATATTTATATATAAAATATATATATATTTATATATATATATAGTATATATATATAGTAATATATATATATATATCATACTATTAAGGATGCGGCCGGATATGAATTAGCGCCGGATAGCAGATACCGGATCATGCCGGCTGGAGTTAACCGGATATCGGCCGGATATCGGGATAGTGGAATTAAGCCGATAGCCGGATAAGCCGGTATCAGCAGTCTGTTATGTATAGCGTCGGCGGTGGTGACTAAATTAAAAAAAAACATTTTATTTTTTGTCTCATCGTGGGGTACTTACAAGTTTTTATTTAGATTATTCTTTTTAATTCTAGAGAGTTTTTATATTTTTAAAATATAATAAATTAGTGTATAAAAATGTCTTTAAATAGAATTTCACATTTGAAAAAAGCGAGTTTTTTTTTAACTTTTTTTAAATAAAAAAAGATGGACAGTTTTAATTATATATTTTTTCAGTGTATAGAGTTGAGTATGTTAGCTTTAAACTGCCAAACTAAATTTTTGTTCCAAACAGTGCTAGTGGTTAAATCGCTGGGCCTAACTTGGCCGATTCACTCCCCCCAATAAAAATTGATGATGGGGGTGAATTGGGCCACCACTTGTTATTTCTTATTTATGTAGCCCTATTATTATTGACGATTTTTTATTACGAATATAGCTAATTTTAAAATTATAATAGAACAGTTACTTTTATAAGAAAAATTAAATTAAAAAATGAAATTTATATGGAAAAATATGAATTCAAAAAGTGTCATTCTGTCCCACGATGGGCGTGAATTGAGCCACCACATTTTTATTCTTATTTATATTTATCAGTATTTAAAATTTTAATTACTTATTACTAATTTAAAGTAGGTTCATTTCTATATTAGTTAAAATTAAAATATAAAATTGAATTTATATTACATAAAGAGGAATTAAAAAGATGGCCCAATTCACCCCACAATGGTGGTCTGTGGCGAATCCGACAAGCAACTTCGTAACCGAACGGATAGCGAGGCGGAGGGTTTCTAAACCTCCCGTTAATAAGTTGGTGAAGCCCCAAGGTGATACTCTCGCCACCCGCTGCAGTTAACACTAGGGTTCGATCTGATATGGTATCGGACCACCTGTTGGCTATGACAGTGCCACCTGGTCAACACACCGCTACAATCCTCGTTCTCCAAAGTCAAGAAACAATTAGTAGGAGGAAAAACACAAAGTACAAGGTTATTAAAAATGGGAAGAAAGCGGTAGAGGGGGATAATCCTAACGTTGCCCCCCCGGGCACAGCAAGACGAAGGCAGTAAGAGGAAAAGGGAGAAAGGCTAACCTAAGATTATGGACAGAAATCAAATCACAATTAGGCAAGTAAAAGAATTCTTGCGAACGATGTTTTAATCAGGAATGCTTACACAATATTGGGCTACGCCCTTGGAAATTTCAATCGATATTCGGAAAAGGGGGAAAGGAGTGCCAGCCCCTACAAGTCGTGTCCCTCCCAGGCCACTCCCACCCTCTGCACGAGACAATAAAGGTGCTTTCCCGTTTCGTTTAACACAACACTCAGTGATTCGCTCTGGGAATACTAACATCCGCGGAGAAACCGCGGAAATCAAGAGAGATGCACAGAAGATCTGCAGGGGACTAAAGGGAATAAGAAGCAGCCAATGATCAAAAAGAAGCCAAAGGAAGCAAGTACTCGTTGCCACCTGTGATAAGAAAAAGGAAGGCTTCATTAATTACTTAATACTCTAACAGTCTACCTGCAGGGGAAAACATTCATTAGCATTATGTTATATTTCATAATAGCAATTCTCAACTCGCCCTCCACTCCACATTCAACCCCTACCTATAGAGATGGCACCGTGACCTCCACTCTGATCGTCAATGATCCGCCTGATAATTTAAAAAAAACCTAAAAAAAGAAAAAAAAAAAAAAAAAAAAAAAAAAAAAAAAAAAAAAAAAAAAAAAAAAAAAAAAAAATGGTCTGAGTCACTCGATTTTTAAATTTAATCAGACCTCCTGCAATTGGGAAAAACAGAACCATTAGTCAGGGAAATACAAGACATAATAATAATAACGATAATAGCAATAATAATAATAATAATAATAAAGCTCCTTTTTAGGGACTTAATTCCCTACATTACCCCCCCACAAGATAGATCCTACTATCTTCACAACTATCACTACTCTCTCCCGCCCCCTCATTCACACCCACACAATCCGCGGAAAGCCCTATTGTCTCAAAAATAACAAAAATAAACAAGAAATATGTACAATCTTTAACAGAAAATTTTCTTCTTTATATATAAGAGAGCTAATATAGTGCCCCTTTTGGTATTTTCTTTGTTTTTTTTTATATATTTAATGAAAGTGCTTATGCATCTTTTTTACTTTTATTTGTTTCTTTTTTTTTTTTATAGGTGAATATAGATGCCCCTATTTTTTTTTTTTAGTATAGGGTTAATATAGTGCCCCTTTTTTTTTTTTTTTTTTTTTTTCAATATTTACAAAAGAAGTCAGATTCCTCCCTCCATATCATGCTTGTGCTGCGCCATATATTTCCTCCGGATGGTATCAGTGGGCGACCCAGGGTAATCTCACCAGACTCAACGTGAGAGCACTAGGCCACCCGGGAAGGACTGCGGTCATCAAATGGGCGACCCAGGGTAATCTCACCAAACTCAAAGTGAGAGCACTAGGCCACCCGGGAAAGACCGCGTTAATCCATTTTCCTTCTTCTATGAAGGGGACCTGATTTCTTCCTTCATTCATCCTCTTTGCGGCATCAATGGGCGACCCAGGGTAATCTCACCAACCCAAAGTGAGAGCACTAGGCCACCCAGGAAAGGCCGCGGAAATCCATACAAAAGATGCCTGATTCCCTCCTACATTCATCCTTTCTTCGGCGTCAATGGAATGGGTGACCCAGGGTAATCTCACCAACTCAGGCGAGAGCACTAGGCCACCCAGGAAAGGCTGCGGAAATTCATCGCATTCCAGCCCACTTGGTCCGAGGCTCATAATTGGTCGCCTCCACGTCATTCCATACTTCATGGGCCAATAATTATTAGAGATCCTGATTCCGTCCAGGTCTCCTCCCCTGCCTCTCTCGATTTCCCATTCTTCTCGATATGTTCTTCTGCAGGGGTCGACGCGTAATTGCGAGCGTCAACCCTTGTCTCCGAGAAGAGAGAGCACCCTGAGCGGGATTCACTGCATGGTCAAGGCTGGCACAATTTACAAGGGAAAACTAATTGACCAGTTTAGTTAATAATCAATAGGGTAAGGGGACAAAATACACTAAAAAACGTGTATAAAGCGCACATCTGGGCAAAGCCAGAACAAAAGCTGGTTTAAAAAAAAAAACAGACGCGGTCACGCGAAAGAAGCAACACATGCAAGGGATGTGCGGTGGCAACTCGGCCAAGAACGGAAAAGGGATTGCACAATGCATCTCAGGCTTCATACAGGCAAGAAGAAAAAACAAAATGGTTGAAGACCAGGTAAAGTCATGGATATGCACAAGCTAAGCCAGCAAGGAACGGGGAAAGGACAGGGAAAAGGAAAAAAAAAACTTAAGGGAAAGACAAATTGCAGTACTCAGAAAAAAACAAGTGGTTGGAGAGAAAGGAAAAGGGATAAAAAAAATCAACACAACCGCGAGAGAAATCAATGACCAATCACGACGAACAACAAAAAAAATCTTTTACAAGGTAAACTTTCTAGGCCGACCACGCCCCCCCCTCTTATACTCAAGGGTATTCAACTGAACATTTGGTAAATCCACGACCTGCCCCCTCGAACGAGTGCACATCTGTTCCACAACATTCCCCGCAATATTTTCCGCGGGCACCGAACGACCCCCCTCAGCGCCTCTGGAAGGGATGACGCTCTCCTCAAGGCCCATCAAGGTTTCGCAAACCACTGAAACAACAGGGGTTCCAGCCTCTGTCCCCTCGGTACTCCCCTCATCACGTCCAGACCCCTCGCTTACAGTCCAATCCTGGGGGCAACCCCCAAGACACCTTCGTAACTCATCCGCTCTCCCCTTTACCAACTCGTGCTCCGGCTCAGTCTCCTCAAAACCCTCAAAGGACGAAAAATACTCCTCTTCTGGGTTCATCTGTGGTTCATAAACCTGCATCGCTTCGGGAACTTCATTCTCCGTGTCCCCGACGCTCTCCTCACCCTGCTGCAACAACTCCTCGCAACGTGTAGATTCTCTAACGCTTGGCGTTGTAGAAGAAACCTCGCTCAGCTCCTCTTCATTCAGATCCGCTTCCTGCTCTGACCCAAAATCTATCAACCAGCTACACTGTGGCTCCGGCAAAATCCGCGATAGGTCGAGGTCACGATCACACAACTCACCATCCGAGATTTCTACTTGAGTTGCTACCTCTTTTCTTGTACCATGACCAATCAGTTGATCGCGACAAATCAAGCACACACTGCCCAAAATTGAATCCGAAGTGCGATCGCCTCCGTCGATCAACGCCTGAAACAGGTCCCCCCACATGAAACTCACTGCCTGCCGAACCCGAGAACCAACCAAACCCCTTACTCTCTCTCCCAGCATCTCTGCTACCCTTTTCAGATCCCGAAAAACACCTCCATTCCCTTGACAAGGGGACTTCCTCTCTTCCGCCGCACCTCTGACCGTGCGATCGTCTAACCCGACCCCTCCCTCACGGGTGCGATAACCCCTTTCTTCCGGAACCCACCTTGAATACTGATCATCATGTTGGTCCTCCACATCGCTAAAATCACCACTGCTACCCTGTTCTCTCTCTTCACTTGAAACAAGATAACTACCCTGACTGTCTTCTCTACTCGGAACACCATAACCGCCCTTAAAAACCCCTCGCCGCGGAACAAAAAAACCTGAAAAGCTCGAGTCGCTATCAGATGTTACCTCCGCTCCAGCAGAAAGTAGCGGCTCCCCCTCATCGTCCGAGTCACGAGCCTTCACCCTCTCCGCAAGTGAGTAGTAATCCCTTAAGTACTTAGGCGGCTGGATCCAGGGCTTCAGGTGACGATGATGAACCCTCTGCACCGCAACTTCTTCATCCCTGGACTCCGCAACCTGATAAGTGACCCCATTCTCATTTACCTTCCGGACATAAAAAGGGCCTGTATACCTCGCTTTTAATTTTCGGACAACACTCCTGTCATTTGATACCGTTTTCCGCAAGACAAGTTGCCCCACGCGGAATGGACAAAAATTCGGGTGTCCCTCCATCCACTTTTCTCTTTCTTGCCGCGGGATAAGGGCAACCATTCCTTGATCATGGTTTTCCTCCAACAATCTGAATGGGCTGATCCACGACCATCAGGCAACCAACATTTCCTCGGGATGTCGTTGGAAACACCACCAAGTCGATGGCCACCAGCTCAAAAGGGCGTGAAGCCACGATCTTCAAGGTCGGAGGCTGCACCGCCTGATGGCCGATCTTAAACCTCTGGCACTGCGGACACGAGGTACATACTTCCTTCACGGTACGGAGAATAGAGGGGTGCCAAACATATTGTCTCAACATGGCATGAATCTTTGCAGTGCCCACGTGGGCCATCTCTCGATGAAACAAAACCGAAAAATGGACAAGAATCCGAAACGGAATCACTGCCAAACTCACTGCCCCTTCTTCTTGCTTATAAAGTAACAGACGGTTCTCAACTTTCAGGTGCTGCCAGTAACGCCGAAATTCCTTCAACCTTCCCCCAGCGGACAACCGGTCACGACCATCCTGAATCCTCCTTTTCACACTGCGAATTACAAAATCTGTCTCCTGAGCCCTAAATAACTGGTCAACATCGACCAGCTGATTTCCTATCCTTCGCCCTATCCTCTCCACTTCACTTTCGACATCACTTTCGGCCACTTCCATGGTAACCTGGCACGCCAAAGTTACTTCCGAGACCCGCCTAATGCTTGCATCCCTAAAGTTAAACTCTACGTTAGCCTTAATCAGGAAATTAATGCCCACGATGCAACACGTTGGAATCATTTCTCCCGAAATGACGACAAACGGGAACTCAATCTGTTTCTTGTCCGTACTCACTCTCAACACCGCTCCCAAGTTAGCCTCCACGGTAGTCGACCCCACACCTGTGATCTCCACATTCACTCTCCTTCAGCAAAGCACCATCCGCTCTGGCGGAGGCAAACACGTTTTGGGAGACAAGACTAAGCATCGCACCTGTATCCAGGAGCGCACAAAATCGTTTATTTCCAATAGTCAACCACGTCCAAGCAACCCCAGAACCTTCATGTCCACAGGTTGGGATATTCGACTCAGCCCCCGCAACCCCCATAAAGTAATTTACCCCCGTCCGCGGTTCTTCCTCCCCTTCTTTCCCCGATGCACTATCCTGTGCCTTCTCTTTAACAACCTGGCCTTGCGCCGCCCGATGTTCCTCCTCGCCCAAGGATTGACCAGCAAAGTCCGGGCGTTCCCGAAGTGGGTTAAAATGCACTCCCCCCATACACTGGAGATGCAACCGTGATAAACCCCCGTCCTCAATAGAAGGATCCATGACATACACGATGGGCGCGTCAGCGCCGTAATGAACCCAAATGCGGATCTTATACATTTCGCTCGCAGCGAGCAATACGTCCATAATAGGAAAAACCCCTTTCTGCATCATTGCCCTGAATTGTGCCTTCCTTTTACCTTCAAAGGCAATCCGATAACGCTGAGGGTTGTCCATCAATTGCGAAACCAACCCCCGGCGAAGTATCAGACCATCAGGAGGGAGCTCCCACTCCCTGCGGTTTATTCCCTTTTCCCTAAGTACAATCAACAGGCTCTCAAACAGGGAATCGGGTCCGCCGTCCACTTTTTCCATCACTTCCAATCCTCTGGGCAATTCGTCCTCCGCGGGTTCCCCCTCAGCCGGCAATTGTGCGGGGACCCTAGAAAGTGCATCCGCCAATATGTTTTCTCTTCCAGGTCGGTATCTAATCTCGAAGTCAAATTCGGCCAAGTCATCCACAGTCCTTGCCAAACGACTGTCACTCATTTTCATAGCGTGGAGATACACCAGTGGTCGGTAAAGAGGATAAACTGGCGACCATATAAGAAAGCCCTTAAGTTCTTGACCCCCCATCGCAATCCCGCCAACTCTCGTTCAATGGCAGAATAACCCCGCTGCGCCGTCGAAAAAGTCATAGATGAAAACGCTATCAACCGTTCCTCCCCCTGCTGCCTCTGAGTAAGACACGCCCCCGCGCCTGTGCCCGAAGCATCCACTGACAACTCAAGTTTCTCAGCTCCCGAGGAGTAATCCGGGAAAGTCAAGCTCACATCTCGTGCCATCTCTTCTTTCAACTTTTGGAAAGAAGTTTCCATTTCCGTTGTCCACTCGACCGACTGCTTCCCATCCTCTCCAGTCAAAGCGGACAACGGGGCCGCTATCGTAGAACACTGTGGTATAAACTTACGCTATAAATTTACGTTGGAAGTTAACCAATCCCAAAAATTCGCGAACCTGCTTCAACTTCACGGGCTTTGGGTATTTCAAAACATTCTGCACGTACTGTGGATCCTTCTTCAGTCCGTCAACCCCCACCAAATGTCCAAGGTAAGGAACCTCGCTCCTAAACCAGTGGCATTTGCTGGGTTTCAATTTGACACCTGCCTCTCCCAATTTTCTCATCACCTTTTCCAAGAGGATCAAGTGGGCATCGAAATCACGTTCCATGATCAGTATGTCATCGATATAAATAACGATCCTACCCTGAGGAAAACCACTCAGCAATGCCTGGACCTCACGCTGGAAAGCTGCCGGGGCATTCCGGAGGCCGAAACTCAACGCCTTAAACTGGTAATGCCCCTTAGTGGTGGAAAAAGCAGTACATTCCCGACTATTCTCGTCGATCGGCATCTGATGATAACCCTTTACTAAGTCCAGAGATGTAAAATAGCGCATCCCGTGAAGGCTAAACACTGCCTCGGTCAAGTTCGGCATAGGGAACCTATCGGGCTTCGTGACGGCGTTCAACCGACGGTAATCAATACACATCCGTATTGTCCCATCTTTCTTCTTTACGGGGACCACGGGCGAACTCCACGGCGAAGTGCTCGGCTCAATAATGTCCAACAAGCACAACTCCTCACACTGACGCTCAATCTCTTCAGCCACGGGAACCGGAAATCTCCGCGGACGTTGCCAAATGGGGGTCGCATCATACAATTCGATACGATGAGACGTCAAAGCGGCACGCTTCACGTCAAACTCCCCGACACTAAGAACGGCCTTGTGCTTCAGCAACAGCTGGTAAATGCGGTCCCGCTCACCACTGTTCAATCCCTCATCCAAGATCAGTTCTTCTCTCAACTTCTGCTCAGTCCATTCATCCTTGGACACCCCCTCTTCCTCCAATGTCACATTCACGCCCAGCTCCTCCTCATCCAACAATGTGTGCAATAGGCCCAACCGTGCCCCCCTCACCAATTTGACTGGTTTATTACCAATGTTTCTGACCACGACTTCAAAAGATACATCTGAGTCCACGATGCCGGACACCACTAAAATTTGCTTTTTCAACTTTCTCGCAAGTTCCTCCCCATCGAAGAAAAACTCTCGTCCCCCAGTTGTCATTTCCTGCTGGGTTTCCTTTGTTAGCTTGTCTGCCACGTTCACGCTGACCCTCTTCCAATCACCGATCCCAATCCTAACGGCCTCTTGAACTTCACAACGAACTGCAGAAACGATCCGTTTACAACGGTCACTCTCGTCACAACCCTTCAAGTAAAAATCCTCTCTTGCTTCCTTTCCGAAAATTCGCGAAACGACCCCTCGCAGGGTTAATGGTTACACTATTTTCAGTGAAGAAATTCATTCCCAGTATTAACTGATGCGACAACCCACTCAACACCAGGAAATCCACCGGCTTCATATCAATCCCGTGGATCCTCAACGGAGGCGCCATCTTTGTATCCACATGGAAAACTTCTGCATTTCCCAATCCCCTAACACCCATGCTAACCTTTTCTCGATCACAGTCCATTCCCGCGGCAAAATCCGCCCTGATCAACCCGAACTGGGCCCCGGTATCTATCAACGCGTTCGCCCTTGCACCCAAGACCTCCACTTCTATGTGGAGTAAATTTCGAATCTTCAAAAAGTCTGCATCTCCCCCTATTGCGTGACTGGTATACACTACACTATTGATCATCCGACGGTTTGTTTCCGGAATGTTCACGACAGCCCCTTCGTCCTGACATCGCTTGACCACCCGCTGGGACTTAGGGGAATCATCCCTCTGGATCCACTCCGCGGCCTCAGGGTTCAGTTCACTTCCCGCTTCCCCTTCTCGCGAAATGGTTTCCTTTTCCGAGCATACACCAAGCGCCTCGGAACCTAACCGTTTAAAGAATTCTGACCACCCTGGAGTCCCGAAAATCCACCCTGAATTCCGGTTTGTCCCCCATTCTGACCCTGGAAACCAAGAGTATACCCGGCAACCTCATTCCTCAGAACCGGCTGTTCCAACACGCGAGCCGGCCCCTCCTCGACACGCACCTCCGCTGTCCGGGAAGTTCCCTGTCTCTCTTCCCTAGATTTCCGTTTGTGGCTAACGAACTCAGCGCAACCCTCCACGCTGTGTCCATCAATGTCACACCAGATGCAATGTGGGTTCCAAGGTCCCCGAAAGGCAACCGGCTGTCCCGGACCCGCTACACCCGATGGTCTCTCCCTCTGTAATTCTCGCCGATCAGGGCAGCGCGTCACCCAATGATCGGACGAACCACACAACAAGCAAGCCCCGAGGAACCTTCTACACTCTTCCCTGGTGTGGCCTCTCCTACGACAATGGAAGCAACGCAACCTACCACTGTCCGAGGCAACCGGTCCCTGCTCTTCCCTCCTCGTTGCCGTTGTCCGACGCTCAACATGGCCATATTCGCGGTTACCTCGACGTTCCCTGCGAAGCCCAGCCCTGGTCCACCCTTGGTCACTCTCTTGTGTACGTCTCCGCTGTTCACCTTCCCAATCTGTTCCATCCTCTGATCCCTTCCGGTAGTCCACTCCGGGCAACGTCCACACTTGGATTGGTTCGTCCCTAGTCCCTTTCTGTCTATGCTCCTCACTACGGTTCCTACCCTCCAAGGTTTCGTCCAAAAGGACCTTCAACAAATCCCTCCATTCAGGCTCTCCTCGTCGTCCCTCATCCAATCGTTGTACTCCCAACCACAGTTTTACCTTCTCCTTATCTGAACGAGGGATACTGTGCATAAATTGACGCCACAAAGCCCTATCCGGGCCTTCAGCTTCCGGGAAGGCGCCGCCGAACAACGTCTCCAACCGCATAGCGTAATCGCTAAGGTTCTCGTCGGTACGCATGGTCGCATTATAGAATTTACCGCGTTTCTCTTCAAGGGTCTCCAACTTCTGGTGAGTCACCCATTCACGAAGTCGTTCCACTATTGAGCGATATTTTGCTCCTTGTTTATAACACTTATCATACACTCGTTGTACGTCACTTTTTAAGTGAGCCCGTAGTTCGACCAGCCAACGATTGGGATCATTTCCCACCTTGTCCCTAGCATAACCCTCGAATTCTCTAAGGAAACTTTTGAATGACTGGGCCCCTCTGACCTCAAAAGGCAACGGTTTCACACTCCTAGCCATCCGCGTATAACCAGAAATCGCATCGGCAATCCTGGCCAAGGACTCGTCGATGTTCAACAG
This sequence comes from Trachelipus rathkii, assembly GCA_015478945.1. NCBI lineage: Eukaryota > Metazoa > Arthropoda > Malacostraca > Isopoda > Trachelipodidae > Trachelipus > Trachelipus rathkii. Next base: position 17,402 of record JABUQX010032614.1, read on the forward strand.
CAACTCTCGCTGTTCCATGCGCCAGGACCGATCATCCACCGACCAACCGCGCCCATCATCCGGAGCGGCTTGGCTCTTCACACGAGCGGGTCCCTTTCCCCTTTTTCGCCGACCCTCAGAATTTGAACGGGGCGGCCAAGAACCCTCCCGACTGTCTCCATCGCTACTTGAAATATCGCCACTTGGGCGCCGAACCTCTCCCTTGAATTCAACCTTGGCAGCGGGAGGCTGAGGCTCCCTCTCCGCCATCTCCCGCTGTACTGTCGCACCTCCGCACTCAAGTAAGGTCCGCTGGACCTCCCCCGCAACCTCCCCCAAGTCCTTATCGATCTCACCCGCGGCATAAAGGGTCCGAAAGTCTCTCAACGCACTGAGAAACAAATCATAACCCCCACGTTCCTTGGGTGTACCCGCGGGAACCCCACTAGGACCGGCGACCGTTTCTTCCTGGCCCATCCCAGTTCAAGACAAACTAAACCAACTTCCCGACAAACGACACTCGCCAACAAGCTATCCCGCTGGGGATGCCAAAAATTACTATGTGGCGAATCCGACAAGCAACTTCGTAACCGAACGGATAGCGAGGCGGAGGGTTTCTAAACCTCCCGTTAATAAGTTGGTGAAGCCCCAAGGTGATACTCTCGCCACCCGCTGCAGTTAACACTAGGGTTCGATCTGATATGGTATCGGACCACCTGTTGGCTATGACAGTGCCACCGGTCAACACACCGCTACAATCCCCGTTCTCCAAAGTCAAGAAACAATTAGTAGGAGGAAAAAACACGAAGTACAAGGTTATTAAAATGGGAAGAGAGCGGTAGAGGGGAATAATCCTAACGTTGCCGGGTATAGCAAGACGAAGGCAGCAAGAGGAAAAGAGAGAAAGGCTAACCTAAGAATATGGACAGAAATCAATCTTAATTAGGCAAGTAAAAGAATTCTTGCAATGATGCTTTTAATTAGAAATACGTACACAATATTGGGCTACGCCCTTGGAAACTTTAGTCGATATTCAGAAAAAGGGGGGAAAGGAGTGCCAGCCCCTACAAGTCGTGTCCCTCCCAGGCCACTCCCACCCTCTGCACGAGACAATAAAGGTGCTTTCCCGTTTCGTTTAACACAACACTCAGTGATTCGCTCTGGGAATACTAACATCCGCGGAGAAACCGCGGAAATCAAGAGAGATGCACAGAAGATCTGCAGGGGACTAAAGGGAATAAGAAGCAGCCAATGATCAAAAAGAAGCCAAAGGAAGCAAGTACTCGTTGCCACCTGTGATAAGAAAAAGGAAGGCTTCATTAATTACTTAATACTCTAACAGTCTACCTGCAGGGGAAAACATTCATTAGCATTATGTTATATTTCATAATAGCAATTCTCAACTCGCCCTCCACTCCACATTCAACCCCTACCTATAGAGATGGCACCGTGACCTCCACTCTGATCGTCAATAATCCGCCTGATAATTTAATAAAACCTAAGGTCTGATCACTCGATTTTTAAATTTAATCAGACCTCCTGCAATTGGGAAAAACAGAACCATTAGTCAAGGAAATACAAGACATAATAATAGTAATGATAGAAGTATCAGTTTTGGTATCAGTAAATTTCTGGTATCGGTATCAGCATTTTTACATTAGTATTGGTATCAGTATCAGGAAACAAAACATAAGTATTGGTATGGGCAAAATTTTTGGAAAACATATGTGTAGGTATCAGTATCAAGAATTTTTTGGTATCTGTATCGACATTTTTGCATTAGTATCAGTATTGGGCTAGAAAAAAATAAATATCGGGCAAAATTTTTGTATATATCCTTTATATATATATATATATATATATATATATATATATATATATATATATATATATATATATATATATATATATATATATATATATATTTATATATATATATATATATATATATATATATATATATATATATATATATATATATATATATATATATATATATATATATATATATATATATATATATATATATATATATATATACCGTAAGGTGGGGTAATTGTAGACACGTGGGGCAAAGGTGCCCGGATGAGGCAAAGGTAGCCAATGCCTTAAAAACCTGTTTTATTTATTAAAATTTAGTATTTAAGACCATAAATATGTAGGTTTATGTTTTGTCTTTTATTCTTAAATGAAACCGTACTTCTATGACTCTTAATTACGACCTTTTTTCTCGCATTTTCCGAATCATATGTTTTGTTTAAAAATTTATTGAAAATTCTAAGAAGTGCAATTCATTAACGAATGCATTTTATCAGCTGCAAAGGGTATATATAATACTTGCACTATTCTTAAAGACATTAGAAGTGGCCAAACATTTTAAGTAATTACTGAATTAAAAATATTGTAATAAATATTTTTTGGGGCAAAGGTGGCCACAACATGGGGCAAAGGTAGCCACATATGGGGGCAAAGGTAGCCATGTCTGGGAATGGGGTTAAATGTAAAAAAAAAATCATTCTTGAATATTTTGAATTCAATAAACCTCGGAAATGTAGTTTAAAGTATTATCAAACAATAAACTTCTACAAAATATAATTTTTGCTGTTTCATTTCTGGAAAATGGTCCGAGATTATAAGAGAAAGAACCCAGAGCTCATGAACTACTCCAAACAGGACATGGCGAGGGCATTAGTCGATGTTAGACATCCAGCGCTCATCAATACAAGCTCGCTTGTCAGGCCGATCACAATCCCCCAGAAAAATGGGTAAGAAGACTGCTCTCATCAGAATTGAGGAGTTTGACCTCGCGTCACCTAGCGACCCTGGGGGATTTCGGGTTGGCTTTCGATGTTCAACATCTACAAGACTTTGTCAAATACTACCTTGACAATGGCAGTAGGAACATTCCAGTATTCAATGACAACAGACCAGGAATTGAGTGGGTTAGTTTTTTTTTGAAGATAATGGAATATTTTGACAAGGCGTGTTTGTCAAAACATAAGCAGAAAGAGCAGCTGTAAGCGAGGAGATCGTACAGGAGTTCTTCAATAACCTTCAAATCACCTTGGAGAATGTTCCTCCACAAAACCTGATGAAACAAACCTCACTGACAACCCAAAGGGAAAAATACAAATATTTAGGAGGGAGCAAAACATGCGGAACGCATTTTAAATACCTCCAAGAGCACAACATCCATTATGTATGCCATAGCTGCATAGGTACCATAGTTAGTGCTATTGAATTATTAGATTTAAGTCAAAAAAGGAACTAAAAAGATTTTTTTTTTTTTTTTTGTATTTCATTTACAATATTATTCTTCTTGTTTAATAAATAAGTTGCATTTGTGTCTTTTTTCCAACCTTAAAACACATACTTACAATAACTATGTAAAAATTTTTAAAAAATAATAAATTTCGAGTCTTAAAAATTTGGTGGCCACATTTGCCCCAATGGGGTTATTTGATGAGGCAAAGGTAGCCACCTACATTGTGGTTTTACAATACAACCCTTTATACAAAAGAATGTCATGAACCCTTCCCAGAATATTAAGGAAGCATGTCATAAAATATAGAGTTGATAACATACATAATAGAATTTCCACAAACCTTAGCATGGGGAAAAGTGGCAAAAAGTGGCTACGTTCGCCCCACCTTACGGTATATATATATATATATATATATATATATATATATATATATATATATATATATATATATATATATATATATATATATATATATATATATATATATATATATATATATGTATATATATATATATAAATGTTAAATCAGCAAGTGCCTCAGGATTGACCTCCTTATATTTTTGTAAAACTTTGAAGATAGGTTGTTAAACATCTGTAAAGAGGGTTAGGAAAGTATTAGAACTCAAAAGAAATGTTAGTGTTAATGTTTGTTTGCTACAGGAGCTGATGTGGATGGGTGTATTTTTCCGAAAAAATGTTATGAAGCAAATTGTCAACATTGATGGTCCATATATTTCAAAATATTAAAGATATAGTGCTGAAATTATGCATCCCTAAGTAATTTGTGGCATTAATTTCTAAAATCATAGTTTCAAGGACATCAGAAAGGTAATTGAGACACAGTGTGTTCCCAAACCTGGCCAAAAAAAAAAAAAAAAAAAAAAAAAAAAAAAAAAAAACTTTATTAAAAGTGTAAGAATAATCATTGTGCCTTCCAATTTGAATATACTAGCATCATTGGTAGTGGAGAAGCTGATTTTAAGCAAAACCCATTCAAAGAATTGAAATTGCGGAAATTGTGCCATCTAGTATTTTTTTTTTATGACCAAATTTTTGTGCATTCTGAAGGCATATATAATTTGAGAGTGTGGTTGGTAATTGATTCAATTCTACTAAGCACCATTAGGCCTTATAAACATACTTTTCAGTTTGGTGCCTCTTAAAAGAGAACTTTAGGTGATTAATCACTTCAAAGTTCTCCTATTTTAAGAGGCACCAAACTGAAAAGTATGTTTATAAGGTAAGCAAAGGATGCTCTTTCCAATGGTACATAAGAGAATTGAATCAATTACTAAACACACTCAAATTTTACCTTCAAAATGCATAAAAATTTGGTCATGGAAAAAAATGCCAATTTTGGATGGCACTATCTCAGCAATTTCAATTGTTTGAATGAATTTTGACTTAAAAATAGTAAATTTTGGGACTACTGAATATATTTATTATGCTTATCTGTAGCTAGAGCTGACCTTTGAAAATGACCAACACTTCCTAGAAATAGCTTCAATATCACTTAATGATCTTTAAGTAAATATTTACTTCCTTTTAAAAAGCGCCTGTTTATGAATGAAACATGGTGCAGTTTTTAGTCTTTCATATGGAAATCTTCACTTACAATGCACTGCATTATCTGTCATCACTGTTTGTAAATTATTCATAAAGCAAAATTATAAGAATAAAACTACATTTATTAAAAAGTTTCTTTAAGATCCTTAGTGATTATACTTGTAAACTGATACAGTATTTTTTTTTACTGTGCAATGGATGATAGACAAAAAGACTACTCCATGAATGGACAGAGGAAAACATATGTTGGATAATAGGAGTTTCTGGACTGGCAAATTTCATTTCCAGTCCTATATAATGTGTATTTTTTGTGTTTGTATGTGTGCATTAAAAGCATGTCTATTTTTCTATTTTTTTAATACAGGAGTGAGGAAATTGGCTTCAACATGGCCAGTCAGGAAGGAATATATCTAGTGCAGGGTTCACACTTTCTGGAAAGTCAGGGAAAAAAAAAAATTGGTCAGGGAAAGTCAGGGAAACGTTTTAAAATATGCTGAAAGTCAGGGAAATTCCAAAAAAGTCAGGGAAATTTTAAAATTTCAAAACATATGAAGAATGATCCATGGACCAAGTTACATATTTTTGATATATTTTTTTTCCTTACTGTATAATTGTGGAATGAGAGATGTATTTGATAAGTGAATGAAAAGGATGGACGAGGAATGACATTCCATAAATCTACTTCTATCCTGTTTCTTTCTATTTTTAGTTCACTATTACCTACTATTCTTCCTATTCTGTTCGTAGAAGTTCCAAGTTCATCCTTCAGATTGAAGGTGATTGGTATATGGATGTGTTTTAGACTGTATGACTTATGACTTAATCTGTTTATATCTTTTTCTTTTTAGGGAATTATACTTTTTGAGTTTTTTTTTTTTGAGGTTTGACGAAGTGATTTTGGATTTATGTGCAGTTGAAGGTATTTATTTATTTATAAAATGACTTCAAGCAAAAAAAAGCTAACTTTAACGACCAGTGGCTGGACGTCAAACTGAACCCTTGGTCCATTCTTGTTCACAGATTTACAATGTCTCTTACTAAATATTATGGAAAGATTTAAGTCCAGTAAAATGTCTGCTACAACAACTAAGCTTTTGGTATAGATTTACATGACAAACTTGAATGCCAGACTGTGCAAATCAAAATGACAGAAAAGATATTAGAAAGATGTCCTCTGAAGTACAAGCCTGCCCAATGGCTCTCATCATTGGATCCTAGTATAGTTTTTCATCAGCCAGAACACGGGAAACAAAGATTTGATTTATTGCTAGAGGCATTGGACACCAATAACCGAATCACAGAATCTGTTGCTGAGAAAGAAAAAGCACTATACTCTACTTTGCAGTGAAGCTCATTCTACCCTTGAATTAAAATTCAAAATATTTTTGGATGGTGATTGTCCTTCTAAGGGACTTGATGAGTTTTTTTTCTTCTATAGCACCTGAGAATCAATGTTATGCGGAATTGTGGCAAATTATTAAATTAGGACTGATATTTTCGCATGGAAATGCGACAGTGGAAGGAGAGTTTTCTATAAATTAAGCAATTTTAGTGGAGAATCTGAAAGAACATAGTCTGATTTCTCAAAGAACAGTGCACAATGCTATAAGATCTCATGAAAGTATTCATAAAGTTCCTATCACTCAAAAAATGTTGACAAATGTAAGAGCTGCCCATAGGAGATATGAAGAACATCTCAAAGAGTCAAAACAGAAAGAAAAAGAAGAGAATAAAAAGGTTGAAAAAAGAATATTATCCATACAGATCAATAAACTTGAAGAGCAGAGAAAGATGTTAAAACTGAAGGCTTTAACAGAAGAAGACGCTATAAAATCAAAAATTCAAATGCTTGAGAAGAAAAAGTTAATCTAAATCTCCCCATTTAGAACTTTTGTGATCACAGTGGACGTTATTCACCTAGGCTATTAATGTAAGCTTTTAATTTATTTTCTTTTGTATAAATAAAACTGTTTACTTTTGGAAAAAATAAAAAAGAAGTGCGTTGGACGGCTATGGGGAAGGTATAGGCCGATTACTAAAAAAAATATTTTTTTAAATTCATCCATGATGATGAACAATTTCTAAAGTAAATTTTCAATAATTTAATGTATGAACTGAGTAAATAGGCTGTAATAATAATTAATAGATATTTTATACACCAAAAATAACGGCCACGCTGGTCAGGGAAAATTTGCAGATTTGGTCAGGGAAAGTCAGGGAAATCAAATTCAAAATTTTAGTGTGAACCCTGTAGTGAGATATTGGCTTTGACTTCAAGAAATTATTCATTCATTTGGAATCAAAATACTTATTTTTACTATATGGCACATTGATCTTACATTTTTTTTATTCAAATCTTTAGAATTAGAAATGGAATAAGTCACATGAGACTATCAAAGAATGTCCATTCACAATTCTCAATACATACAATTTTAAAAAAAGACCACCAAAAAAATTTTTAATGCACAACTCCCAACAAAGTAAACCAGGTATTTTTTATACAAACAATATTGTCCTTTCCCAGCTCTAAATGCATGCAATTTTTAGTTTGAAAGAGAGTAGAACAAAAATATTTACAAAATCCCACCACAGGTATCAACTCCCAATATTGTAAACCATATATTTTTTTACATACTACACCTACAAATTAATATAAGAAATAAATAAAACAAGTATAGTACAAAGAAAATAATGCATGTTAACTATATAAAACTCTGATCATTCATATAGCTACTTATCTAAACTGTTTTAAAAGTTGAAAGTGAATAGAAGTCAACATATCCTGAACAAACCATTGAGTTAACTAACTACATAACGTTTTTTGAAAACCAGATATACTTTTTGAATTTTTATTTTCTTAATATCACCTCTTGTTCTCACATCATGTTTCTGACATGTAGAACTTATGGTTAGTAAAGAAATGTTTACTAAATTTTACTTTCCATTTTGAAACCTCAGGTTCCCCAGTAATGGAGTTTAATTCATAAAAAATTAAATGACAAGATAATTTTTTCAAACACACCTAACTTAGTCAATCAACTAAAATATCTGGACATCCTTGTTATAAGAGGAATTTAAAAAGTTTTATTTTCTTCAGAATTTATTTACTTTTAATTATCATCAGGGTTATGGTTATCAATAATTTTGCATGTTATGTGATGATATTCAGTAGGCTATTAAGAATAATTACTTACTGGGTTAAATTAAATTACAGAAGATTAAAAGGGTTTTAAACACAATTGGTAATCTATGCTAATATGGTACCTTAAACTGGTAATAGTTTTTATTAATAAATTAAACAGGCAAAGATATGCCATTGCCATTTATCAAACTGAAATTTGAGTATATTTGG
>JABUQX010032615.1:0-32500 GCA_015478945.1 Trachelipus rathkii
AAGAGGATGGATGTTTGTATAAGGTAAAATATCAATTAAGCTTGGTATATATTTAGTCTGAGTACATAACCTTTACAAGACTAATTTGATTCTTGACTACATACAATTATATCACATTTTTCACTCCGTCGGAATAGTTACTGCTGGGTTCTGGATACTTGCGTTGTTAGTTTTTTTAGTATTCCAGTAATTAGGTCCGGTTGGTTTATGATGTTATTAGTGTTACTGAAATTAGTGTCAGGATCTCGCTAATTTAATCTTTGAATCTCTGTAGTTGAAGAAACTGTACAACAGTGTAACTAGGTACCTGGGTGGAACAAGAATGCTTGAAAGTTGCTTAATCTTTTTCCGAACAATTTATAGACCTCCTTCACGGGTCAGTTCTCTCGATATCTGCCCGTGTTTATTTAAGTATCAGAAAATTTTTTTTGATTTTTCATTTTTAGTGTAAATGTCCAGACAACTACCGACGACTCACACTTTCATTCCTTATTTCAATTTTGGAGATGTTTTAGCCAGCTACCGACGACTCCACCTTCATTTGAGCGTACAATATGTTCTTGGAACAGACTGAATTGATTCCTTGACCATCTTTATATCGACATTTTTTCACCTCCTCTATCAGTGAGCGAATGGTGTGGATCCTTTGATACTCGTTTTTATTTTATGTTCGATTATTTAGGATACCGGGTCTCAATATATGAATACTCTCAATTTACTTTGAATGTCTGTGGTTGGAAGGTAACTTGAGACAGTGTGTAATCTAGGTACCCTGGGAAAATCGTCGTTCCTGGTGTCTTCTTAGGAAGTCTTTTTGTAATAACCTTGAGGAGTTCTCTGCTGGAAGCTGGTATTTCCTCCGATGATCTTGCGTTTTATTTTAAGTTTTATCGAGAAATTAGGCCCATAGTAAGATATTGGTACTAGGAATATTCATTTTCAATTCTAAAGTGTTTGTTGAACTGTGAGAGATACTTTCTAAATTAGCGGTAGTGATTTTATTTTTGGATAACATTCAGACTTATAGTTTGATTCCGTTGACCATTTATGACAATTTTGTCCAATGGCATACACGTCGGATTACTTCGCCGGTTTTTTATTTTTTTGTGAGTGTTTGTGACGTAGTGTCCTTAAAATATGGAATAGTTACAAGTATTTTATATTCGAATGTCTGTAGTTACAGAAACGTTGTGTACAATTGTATCAAGTACCAGGGGAGTCAATATGAGTCTAACCTTAATAAGATCTTTAAACACCTCTATTCGAACAAACTTGACCTCTTCAGGAAACAGTATCTCCGATATCTGCGTTCTTAATTTTAAGGTATCAAAAATTAGCCCTGAATTAGGTAACATAACTCATTATTCCAATTTTTGGATTTGATTGTTTAATTGCCAGTTTCCTTGAACCTGGTAAATAACTTCAATCAGCGCTACTATTTTATCCTTGGAACAAGGACCGTAATTGATTTCCTTGACCATTTATTATACTTTTTCTTTCATCTCTCTCTACATGGAGATGTGACGCTGCTGATCTGCCGTTTTTTTTTTGTATCAGTAATTCACGGCGATCTCTAACAATATGGATTTTGACACTCAATATTTTTATATTTTGGGAAGCTAGTGTGTGGTTCAGAACTTGAACCCTGTGTGATAGGTATCGCTGGAAAAAGATACCCTTGACTCCTGTGAGCTTTTTTCTGTCTTTACACATCGCTTTACCATTCTTAGGAACTTTAATAGGCTTGCCGGTATGTGCGCGTTTTTATTTTAAGTATCTGAATTAAGTCTAGTTTCGCTATTTTTATCATAACTATTGTTATGGAAAAAGAATCTCAGTGTTTATTTTTGATCATTCTGTGTTAAAGGTCAATATACAATTAGTCAGTTGAATCTTATTTTGTTTTATACATGTGTGAAGCAAGACTGATTGTGATTCCTTGAGCATTTATTAGTGTGGACATTTGTTTTATCTCTTTCAGCTCAAGGAAAATTGTCGTGTTGATGCGGTATGCGCTTGTCTATCATTTTAGTATCATGTAATTAGGTTTGATTCTGACGTGCGTTAAATATGGAGCAATTCTTTACTACCAGCTTTGATCAATTTTTGTTTTTTCTTTTTTTTTGTGAAAAAAATATGGTTCTTTTTCCTGTGTGTTTGATGGAACTTGTAAAGGGAGTGATTCTAGGTACCTGGGAAGCAGAGAAATCCTGCTGCTTAAGTTTTTTTTAGTCACATACGCTTGACCTTTCTTCAGGAACAGTACCTGCCTGATATCTGCCGTTTTTATTTTAATGCTATCAGAACTATAAAGAGTTGTTTGTGAAAGATAGATAAAAATTAAACTTCATTTTTCAATTCTAGATGTTTGTTAAGGGGTATATATATCCAATTACGCGGTAACTATTTACCTATATGTGGACAAGACTAATTTGATCTCCTTGACCATTTATATTCACATTATTTTCACACTCCTCAGGGAATCAGTATTCTGAGTGACACTGCTTGCGCCCTTTATTTTATTTTTAGTACTCGCATTAAATTAGGGTCCTTAAAATATGAAAGTATTGATATCCAAATTTGCAATCTTTGAATGTCTGATAGTATGAGAAACTTGTTAGACAGTGACTTATGAGTACCATTTGGCGTAGACCAAGAAATGCGATTGACCATGCCTTAACTTTTTTGAACAAACTTTGAACCCTCCTTCATGGGAACAGTACCTCTCGCGATATCTTAGTCGTTTTAATTTTTAAGTATCAGAAATTAGGCCCTGAAATTAGGTAAAATAACTGGTTTAGAATTTTGGATGTTTTGATAAGGGTAAATATTCAATTTGCGTAACTATTTACTTTTGAACGATACTCATTTTGATTATTTTGGGTATTGTATATGTCCTGCTTTGTTTTACAAAAAGATACAAAGTTTTCTCTCTTTGATAGAAAACTTGATGAGATTTTATAACATTTTTATTAATGTACTTAAAAATATTTGGGAATACTACTAGTTTGCAATTATTTAGCCTTTGAATGTCTGTGGTGTGGAGGAAATTGAACAATCGTGGTAACTCGGTTCACCGAACAAAGAATTCTCTGCTCCTTACTTTATCGTCTAAGCGAATGACCTTCATTCAGGAACTGTATCCCTCCGATATTTCTGTCTTGATTTGTAAGTATTCGAGGTCGATCAATTTAGCGGTGCCTGGAAGAGGTTAGGAGGTATAAGAGAACATGAAGGACGTACCAATAATTCAAATGTTAATGTTTGTTAAGGTTGAGAACTAATTCAATAGACGGGTTAATTCTATTTATTCTTTGCCTGGTCGATTTTTTTTCCTTTCCAAGACTAGGTTTGACTTCCTTGACCATTTGATATGTATCACAATTGTTTCTGTGTGAACTCTCTTTATATGTCCCTCCCTAGGAATTTTGTACCGTTCTGATACTTGCGTTTTTAAGTTTTTAGTATCAGTTAATCTATGTCCTTAAAAATATGGAATATTTACTAAGTAATTATATTTGAGATGTTGTAAGTTAATAAACTTGTACATTGTACTGGGGTATTGGGGTTGTTGGTGGATGATTGGGAAAAGGAATGCCCTGAAAGCTTAACTTTTTCGAACAACCTTTGACCTCCTTCAGAATCAGGTATTCTCGATATCTGCCGTTTTATTTTAGTATCCAAATCTTAGGCCTAAATTAGGTTAATCAACTCATTTTTCAATTTTGGATGATCTTGCTATCACGTAATTACTATGTTTGTTTTCTATGCCAACTGGTGTAACTAGGTTCTTGGGGACAAGAATGGCTCGATTCCTTGAGCGTTTATAACAACCTTCCCACTTCCCTAGGAATAGTACCCTCTGATACGCGTGCCGTTTTTTTTTTTAGTCATCCAGTATTTTTTATAGGATGTAATCTCTAAAGATACTGGAATACTCACTTTTTCGCAACATTCTGATTAATGATTATGGACTATTGTTCAGAGCTCGTGTGTGTTTCAGAACTTTGAACCTGTGTGATAAATAGGAACGAGCAATGAGGTTACGGCATTGAGATCCAATTAGGCTTTTCGTAAACAACGCTTTTAACTTCTTCTTAGATTTTTATTAGACGTTTGCCAGGTATGATGCGTTTTATTTTAAGTATCCCGAAAATTGGTTTAAAATTGAAGGTCTTAAAGAAAATCTCATTTTATTATTTTTTGGATCTTTAATTTTTAATGGTAATATGATTAGGCGATAACTGTGTTATGCTCTGTAGCCATGACTGACTTTGGGTGTGCCTTGACCATTTAATAGTATCAGTTTTTATCTCTCGCGCGCTCCGCTTTTAGAAGAAAAGTATTCTTTGGATTTGTAACCAATTAGAAAACGTTTTTTTAAGATATACTTTTAAGGGACTTCACACTATAAATATGGAATAGGTTATTTTGAATAACGTTAAGCATTGAGTTATTTTCTAATATCGTTTGTGGAATGTTACTGATGCGGTTTGAGAAACTTGTAAAGGAGGTTAACTAGGTTACCTTGGGAACAGAAAATGCGCCTGCCTGCTTAAGTTTTTAGTACAACCCTGGTGACCTTCTTCAGTGACAGTTAACATCTCCGATTATCTGCCGTTTTTTTTTAAGTATCAGAATTTTAGGCCCTGTTTATAGATAGGTAAAATAACTCATCTTTCTAATTCTAGATGTGTGTGTGTAAGGGTCCATTAATATTGACTATTAGCGTAACTCATTTCATACTTGGGACATAGATCCTAGTCTTTGGATTCTCCTTGACCTATTTTGAACTATCAGCATTTTTTCCCTCCTGGGAGTGGTACACTTTGAATACTCGCCTTCCTTTTTTATTATTGTATTTATTGATATCACGCTAATTAGGTCCGTTAAAATATGGATATTACTATAGGATTTGAAATCTTTTGAATGTCTGTGTTGAGAAACTTGTACAGGTGTAACTAGGTACTTGGGAACAAGAATGCCTTGACTGCTTAGTTTTTTCGTACAACCCTTGACCTTTGTCAGGAAACAAGCACCCTCCGATATCTGCGGTTTTATTTTAAGCTATCAGAAATAAGGCCTGAAGATAGGTTATAATAACTCATTTTCAATTCTAGAATGTTTGTTTAAGGTCAAGTATTAATTAGCTGGTAGACTATTTATTCTTATGACAAGACTAATTGATTCCTTCGACCTTGTAAATCTCATTTTTTCGTTTCCTCCAGAATAGTACTTGAGTCCTGCTGTTGTTATTTTTAGTCACTCAGGTGTGTAGGTACTTAATCATTGGAATATTACTAATTCAAATTTACCTTTTGTTAATGTTTCTGTGGTTTTTGCTTTGAGTTAAACTTTTTTGAACGATGGTGTAATTTAAGGAGTACCCTGGGAACAAGAGAATAACCTTTGGCTCTTAGTCTTATTTAGTCGTTACAACCCTTGACCATTCTATCTTCTGGAACTGATAACCCCGACCGATATCTGCGCGTTTTATTTTCAAGTATCGAGATATATGCCTGAAGATAGGTAATAAACACAATCAACTGCCACTTTTCTAATTCTACAGATGTTTGGTTAAGCAACGGTAATATGTCATTAGCGTAACTATTTTATCTGGGAGACACGAGACTAATTTGATTCCTTGCAATTTTATATCACAGTGTTTTTCCTCCCTCAGGAATAGTAAACCCTTGATACTCTTCATTTATTTTTTTTTTTTAGATATATAGTAATTAGGTCCTTAAAATATGGGATTAATAATATATGGTTTCATTTCGACTTTGAATGACCCCAAATACCATACTTTAACAGGTGTAACTAGGTACCTGGGAACAAGAATGCCTTGATCTGCGTTAGCTTTTTCGCACAACGCCTTGACCTTCTTCAGGAACAGTACACTCCGATATCTGCCGTTTTATTTTAAAGTATCAGAAATTAGGCATAAATGTAATGATACTCATTTTCATTCTACGATCATCGAATTCGATTGCACTAATGAACAGTATCTCTCTTGTATCTTGGGACTACAGACTAATTTGAATTCTTGACACTTTAAATCACATTTTTTTGTTTCTAAGTGTAATAGTTTACGTCCGGGCGGTGGGTCCTCTGATATCTTGCCCGTTTTAGTTATTTTAGTCATCAGTACATTAGGTTTTACTTAAATATGGAATACTACTCAAAAAATTTAAATTTGAAATTGTCTGTGCGTTGCGAGAAACTTGAACATGTTGTAACTAGTTGTACCTCGTGGGAATAAGAATAGCTATGACTTCCTTACTTTTTCGTACAAAACTCTTGGATCCTTCTTTTCAGGAACTGGTACCCTTCGATATCCTGCCGTGTCTTATTTTGTTTTAATAGTATTCAAGGAAATTAGGTATCCTTTAATTTAATCATCACAATAACTATCATTTTCTAAATTCTAGATTATGCTTCTCGGCGTATCAGATTTCCAATTAGCGTAACTATTTACCTTGGGACAAGACTAATTTGATTCATTGTATTTATAAATCATTTTTCGTTTTCTTCAGAGAATAGTACTAGTTCTCTTTGATACTATTGACCGTTTTATTAATTTTAGTATAGCTAATTAGGTACTTAAAATATTATGGATACTACTATAATTACCTTTTGAATGTCTGGTGGTTGAGAACCTTGAACATGTGTTAAACTAGGTACCGTATGGGAATCAAAGAGATACTTGTCTACTTAGCTTTTTCGTAACAACCCTTGACCTTGCTTCAAGGACTAGTACCCACCGATTCTGATTCAGTTTTTATTTTTAAGTTTAATTAGAATTAGGCCCTGAGATATAATAGAAATAACTCATATGTTTGTTTCGAATATCTAGATGTTGTTTAAAGGGTAAATTTCAATTCAGCGTAACTATTTTATCTTGGGACTCCAGGACTATAATTTGATTCCTTGACATTTTATCCAGTTTTTCCTCCTTCAGGAATGAGTTACGCTTCTGATACTTGCCGTTTTATTTTTTAAGTTATCCTGTATATATTGCTAAAATTAAAATATGAATTTTTTACTAATTTATATCTTTGTTTATTACTAAAGTTTAGGAACTTGTACAAGTGTAACTAGGTACCTGGGAAGCAAGAATGCCATGAATGCTTAACTTTTTTCGAACAAAACTTTGACCTCCTTTCAGGGACATGTAACTCATCCGATGATCTGCGTTTATTTTGAAGTATCGAATTAGGCCTTGAAAATTAGGTAAATATAACTGATTTTCTATTTTGGATTGTTTAGTTATAAGCGGTAATTAAAATATTCAATTTTAGTATCGTACTTCATTCTACTTGTTACAAGACTGATTTGATTCTTTGACATTTAATATCACCTTTTCATCTCTCAAGGAAACAGTATCCTTTGTTAATTAATACTTTCCAGTTTTTTATTTTATCTTACGTATTATTAGGTAAATTAAACATATTGAATGACTACTTTCAAATTTATCTTTGAATGTCTGTGGTTGAGAAACTTTTTGATCATAGTGTAACTAGGTACCGTGGGAAAGAATTCTTTATGGCCTCGTTAGCTTATTTTACGTTACAACCTTGACCTTCTTCCAGGACTGTACCATCGATATTGCCGTTTTATTTTAAGTATCATAAATTAGAAATTATTCGGTAAAAACAAGTAAAATAACTCATTCTCTCGATTTTAGGAGTTATGTTAAGGTTAAATATTACAATTCCGTTTACATAATCGTGTTGATGCTCACTCTCATTTTGATCTATTTATACTCTCACGATCATATCCCACTCCACTCTCAGGGAATAGTATGGCTTCTGTATAATTGCCAGGGTTTTTATTGTTTTGAGTATCATTTTAGAATTAGAGATTCCTTTAAAAACTAATTTGGAAATATATGACAAGAAAATAGATATTGTATTTTGAATGTGATGTATGTTAAGGAAATCTTGAAGGAATTTGTTAAACTAGGTTGCGTGGAGCAACAAGAAATGCCTGAAAGCTTAACTTTTTCGAACACCACTATTGACCTTCCGGTTACAGGAGCAGAGAAGAACGACCAAACCTTACCACCTGGTTGTCTCCGATATCTGCCGTTTATTTTTTTAAGTATCAAAATTTAGGCATTGAAATAGGTAAAAATAACTCATTTTCAATTTTGGATGATATGTTAAGGGTAATATTCAATAGCCGTAACTATTTACCTTGGGACAAGACTAATTTGATTCCTTGACCATTTATATCACATTTTTTTTCCCTTCACAGAATATTTTAGTGATAAGCCTGAAATTTAAATTTTACTATCAGTAAATAGATCCTAATATTTAATCTCATCAAATTTTTATATTATGGAGTGTGTGGTTCAGAAACTTGAACCTGTGTAATCTAGGTACCTGGGAACAGAATACCTTGACTCCTTAGGCTTTTTCGTAGCATTACGCTTTAACCTTTTTAGCTTAAGGAACTATTACACTTCCGGTATGTGCCGTTTTATTTTAAGTATCAATAATTAGGTATTATTACAATATTATGTGTTTAAGAGTTAATTCATTTTGATAGAACTTTGGTGAATTTTCTCGTATAAAGAGGTAAAATATAATTAGCAAGTTAGTACGTTATAATCATTCTCTACATTTTTGAACAATGAGAACCTTTTGATTTTGAATCTCCTTAACATTTGATATTACAGTTTTTATCTCTTTCAGCGGAAAAGTAGTTCGTGTAGATACCTTCTCCCGTTTCATATACATTTTTGTATTACAGTAATTAGGTCCTTAAAATCACGTCTTGAGTATTACTCAAATTATCTATGGTGTTGTAAGTCTCCAGGATAGGTTGATTGAAACTTGTAAAGAGTAACTGGTAAGTACCTGGGGGAACAAGTATCTGCCCTGCCATGTGCTTAAGTTTTTAGTACAACGCCTTCGCACCTTCTTCAGGAAAGTATCCCTCCGATTTGTCGTTCCTGGCGTTTTATTGTTAAGGTATCAGACAAATTAGGAAGCATTTATCCCTGAAGATCCAGGTAAATTATCAATTTTTAATTTTTCGATGTCATATAATTATACACCTAAAGCTTTATATTATGTATTAGGGACGAGAGGAATGTGCTAGTACAAATCATTTATATCGACAATTTTTCCTCTCAGGAATATTACTTCGGTCTTGGCGAGTGATCTCTCTTGCATTTTTATTATTTAGTATCATGTAATTATGGTCCTTCTAAAAGCTTTATTTGGAATATTACTATAATTTATCTTTAGAATGTCTTTTGTTGGTTTAGAAATTTCGTAGCAGGTCTACACGTAGTAACTTTTTTGGGAATCAAGAATGCCCTTGCTGCTTTTGCTTTTTCGTACAACCGCTGACCTTTGCTTCAGGAACAGCACCCTCCGATATTCTCCGTCTTAATGCTCTTAAAGTATCAGAAATAAAGCGCCCTGAAAGATAGGTTCAATTCACTAACTCTATTTTCATTTTCTATTTGATTGCTCTCTGTTAAGGGTCAATATTCAATTTGCGTATACTATTCTTTCACTTCATATATGACAAGGACTCAATTTGATTCCTTGAACTTCTCATGTTAAATCTCATTTTCGTGTCTTCCTCAGGAATAGTAAGACTCTCTGATCCATGCCTTCAATTGTAATTCTTTAGTACTCAGTAATTTATTTTTTTACTTTTAAAATGGACAATTTGGTGTAGTAAAATTTACCTTTGAATTGGGTGCTTTGGCTTGACGGAAAACTTGAACATGTGTAACTAGGTACCATGGGAACAAAGAATTCTTTTCTGGCTCCTTCGCTTTTTCGTACACACCTTGACCTTCTTCAGGAACTGTTTACCCGATATCTGCGTTTTATTTTAAGTATCAGAAATTAGGTATGTATTACCTAGCAGAAAATAAATCATTTTCATTTCTCAGATGTAGTTAAAGGCGGCTCAAGTGATTCAATTAGCTCGGTGAAATATTTATCTTTTGTTGCGCACCAGAATAATTTGATTCCTCTGACCATTTATATCACATCTTTTCCCTCTCAGGATAGCTACCTTCACTTCTGATACTTGCCGATATTTTATTATTATATTAGTATCCATTATTAATATCCATTAACAATATGAAATTTTATTATTCTATTTATGCTTTGAATCGATCCTGTAGTTGAGAAACTTGTTTTTAAGTGATAACTAGGCATACCTGGGAACAAAATGTGCTTGATCTTAACTTTTTCGAAAAACTTTGAACCTCTTCAGGGACAGTGTAATTCTTCCGATAGTATGCCGTTTTTACTTCTTAAAGTACATGAACAAATATTAAGGCATGCCTGGTAAATTAGGTAAAATAACTGATTTTCAATTCTTGGATGTTTGCTTAACTTTTTTGGACATAATATTCATGTATAGCCCAAGTGAACTATTTACCTTTCGGAACACATAGACTGATTTGATTCTTGAGCTATGTTTTACTAAATCCACAGTGTTTTTTACCTCCCTCTAGGAAAAGTATCCTTTGATACTCATTTTTCCGTCTTTAATATTTCCGGTATTAACTTTTTCCCCGTGATCGTTCTTGAAAATATTACAGTATTTTACTTATTGGAAATGTCTGTTTGTTGCAGAAACTTGACATTTGTGTAATCTAGGTACCTGGGAACAAGAATACTTTGACTGCTTAGTTATCTTTTTCGTACAACCCTTGACCTTCTTCAGGAACTTGTACGACTCGGATACTCTGCGTTTCATTTATAATGTACTCTAGAAATTAGCGTTTTCACCTGAAGATTCAGGTAAACATATCATTTTCAATTCTAAAATGTTTGTTTAGTAGTTGAATAATTCAAGTATAGCTGTAAGCCTATATCTTATAATTTTGAGACTAGACTAATTTGATTCTTACCATTTAATCACATATTTCGCGTCCTCAGGAAATAGTAGCCTTCTGATACTATGCCCGCTTGTTATTTTTAGGTTATCTGTTAATTAGGATCTTAAAGAATATGGAATATTACTATAATTATTTTGAATGTCTGTAGTTAAGAAAAACTTGTACAATTTGTAACTAGGTACTGGGAACGAAGAATGCCTCGTTTCGGGTGAAGAGCTTAAACCATTTTTTTCGATTCAACCCTTTCTGAAACTTTCTTCAGGATACCTTCAGTACTTCTCCGATATTGCGTTTTTGATTTAATACTCAAAATTAAGGCCTACCTGAAGCAATTGGTAAAATAACTGATTTTCAATTTTGGATGTTGTTAAGGGTAAATATGTCCATTCAGCGTAACTACTTTACGCTATGATACCAGACTAATTTGATTCTGTGAACATTTTATCATATTTCTCCTTCTCCGTCAGGAAGCGTACCTCTGACACCTGCCGTTTTGTTTTTTAGTATCGAGTTATTAGGTCCTTAAAATGTATGGAATATTTACTATAATTTATCTTTTGAATGTCTGTGATTGAGAAACGTTGTAACAGGTGTACTAGGTCTGGGAACCAGGAATGCCCTGACTGTTTAGCTTTTTTCGTACAACCCTTGGACTTCTTCAGGAACAGTACCTCTTGATATCTGCCGTTTATTATAAGTATCCAGCAAATTAGGCCTGAAGATTAGGGTAAAATACTCATTTTTTAAGTTCTAGATTGTTTGGTTAAGGGGTAAATAATCAATTAGCGTAACATTTATCTTGGACAAGACTAATTGATTCCTGAGTATATTATATCTGACATTTTTCCTCCCTCTAGGAATTAGTACTTCTGATACTTGGCCGTTCTTATTTTTAGTATCCCAATTAAAGAAAAATTGTTTAAAGAAAAATTGTTTCATTTTGTTTTGTCTTTAAATATGAAATCACTTATTCCTGAATTTTAATACTTTGATGTCTGTAGTTTGAAAACTAGATGTTCCATATGTACAAGTGTAGACTAGTACCTGGGAACTAAGACTGCCTTGAATGCTTAACTTTTCGAACAAACTTTGACTCCTTAGGGACAGTATCTCCGGATGATCAAGTTGACTGTTATTTATATTGTTAAGTATCAGATATTAGGCCTGAATTAGGTAATAAATAGACTGATCGTTAATATTTTTTGGTAATGTTTGTTTTAGTGAATAGGTAAAAATGAATTTAGCGTAACTATTTACCATGTGGAAAATGACTGATTTGATTCTTATTGACATCGTTATATTCACATTTTTTCACTGTCCCTTTTAGGAAAAAGTTCCTTTGATACTTTACCGTTTTAATATTTTAGTAATCAGTTTATTAGGTTAAACTTAAATAATTTGATTCTTCTTTACTTAATATTGCTATTTTACTCCTGTTTTTGGCTGAAGCCACTCGAATCATGTGTAATTAGGTCCTTTATATGGGAAAAGAATTAACTACTTGGCCTCCTTTAGTTTTTATCGTACACGCCTTGACTTCATATATAATATGGGACGAATACCTTCCGATACCTCTTCCTATCTTTTATAAGGGGTTTAATTTGAATTTAAGTCTAATACTATCTTCAATTTTCATTTAATCTTATACTGACTCTTTAGTAATTAAATTCATACATTATATAATTCTTTTACCTAAGATTGAGCAACACTTACTTCATTCCTTTGACTATTTATATACATATTTCCTCCTCCATTTATCGTAATATTCTGATATCTGTCGTTTTATTTTTAGTATCAGAATTGAGGTATGTATAAAATGGAATATTACTATAATTTATATTATGAATGTCTGTAGTTTAAGACTTTTTGTATATAATTTTGTAACAGTGTTATCGACTGGGTGAAGATGAGTCCCATAGAAAGGTGTCTTAATTTCTATTTCGAGACAACGCTTTGACCCAGTCGCTTTCTCTTTTTTTCAGACGCGAGTACTTGCATATCGTTTGTCATGGCGACCTTCTTTGCTTTAACGCATATGGGAGTGAAGTGTGTTTATTTCAATATTTATTAGTGTTACCATGGCCCATTAATCATTTAGCGACAGGACTGAAAAAAACGGATGGTTATTTACACTCAATTTAGTTGAAAGTTTAAATGTCTCATATTTATTGTCTCGATATAACATATAAGGGGAAAGGTGAAGAAAGAAATATATATATAATTTATATAATTATACTATATATATATATATATATATATAATATATATATATATATTATAATATTTATATATATATTATATTATATATATATATATATATATAAATAATATATTATATGCGGATGATTTTGGTTTTTCTGTGGCGAATCTAAAGGAGCTTGAGAGAAATTTGTAGAGTAGTTTGCCAGGGTGTGTAAAAGGAGAGGTCTTTGAAAGTAGAAGCACGTAGCATAGAGTAAAGGTTATGGGTCGTGAGTGAGGCGCATCAGTCTTTCGGTGTGAAGTTACGTTAAATGGTGGAGCAGATGCTTGGACAAGTGTCTGACGTTTAAATAATTTAGGATATACATATGATGGATGAAAAGGGAACGGATGATGCAGAATGTAGGTGGAAAGTTGTGAATGGCAGGAAGGTGGCTGGTGCAATTAAATCCTTGGAGGATGTAAAGGGACAATCTTGAGTGCGCTAGGGTCTTACACGAGGGTATGTTGTTATGTGTTACTGTATAGTAGTGTGACTATGATCTGGAAAAATAATAAGTATAGAAGAAATTTCAGTTGTGGATTTTTGAAGGCTATGTTATCTGGTGATATTTCACCCTGAAGTGAAGTATTATAAGGAGCTGTGTGGTGTGAAGATAAGGGTAAATGAGGAGAGAATAAATGAAAGTACGTTGAGATGGTTTGGTCATGTGGAAAGGATGGATGATAGTCGGAAAGGAATCCCTGGAGGAGAGAAATGAGAGTTTGGCAGAGGCGAGAAGGTGCATAATAGGAGTGAATGGCGGAGTTTTGTGAGGGGGTATAGTTATGGCTCCACCTGGGCCAAGGATTGACCCACATTGACGAGATGCCATATGTGAGGGTCTGTTATGGTGAAGATCTAGGGTGGATGTTTCTATTTGTGACGAGTTCTCACAAGGTATAAAAGGGGCCTGGTAGGGCTGGCTTCTTTTCGACTTGCGCCATAATTCTTCTAAATGCCTTTCTTTTCCGGTGCGATGTTGTGCACCTTACCGCCGTCCTTGGGGAGAGAAGGTGGGTGGTTGAAGATATATATATATAATATATTATATATATTATATAATATATATATATATACTATTATATATAATATAATATATATATATAATACTATATATTTATATAAAGTATATACTAGTATTATATACTAATATATATAGTATATAATATTATAAAACTGATGAAGAAGCAACTCAAAGAGCGATGAGGAAAGTAAGGAGGTGTCTACAGTGATTGGCAACTCCCACGCGATTGATACCGAGGTTCTTCTGAAGCAGCTGACGAAGCACAATGATGAAGATATAACTTGGCTCTAAAATAAAGCATATTAAAAAATTTATAGCAACTTATAATTAACAAAAATCAGTAAACACTTAAATGATAAAATTCACCTAAGCGAATAGAAAATATGACTTTGGACTTATGTATTTCTCCATAAGACCAAGGTTGGTGCAGAAGTAGTATTATCACAGGCTAAAATGGACGAGTCGGTTTCGGCTCCTATCATGATTGCCTCTTCAAATAGGACGGCTAAATAATAAAAAATATTTAATATAGGTATATATATTTTTTGGGGAAGTTGATGTACAAGGAGCAACACAGCACACATGAATGTGGCTATATTGTGTCAGTATACTAACAACAGGGGAAAGCCCTAAACAAAATAATACAAAAACAGTACTGAAAGGGCCAGATCTTATATAAGATGTTTAGTTCCCACAGGAAGGCAAAAAAAAACTAAAGTCACTACGAAAGCAAGAAGGTATCCGAGTCCCTCCACTACAGTAAGGTGGTTACGTTAACGTGAGGGTTAATAATAATAATTCTTTCCCCAAGAAAATATGAACAGTATTTACACGGATGTCAAACTAATGAGTAAATAAAACAAATTTACAGCATAACATTATTTTCTATTTAATTGTGCTTTATTTAGTATGTGCCCATGAAATTAAAAATATTATCGTCAACTATTATTTACTTTAAGAACCCTTAAAACAAGTACGAAAAACGCTCACTATTCAACGAGCTGGACGTAAGCAATAGAAATAAAATATAATATGACAATATTTAACTTACAAATCCTAAAATCTATTAAACATAATCTACTAGGATACTAAATGATTTTATTAGTTTTTTTTAGATACTATTTATTTCTTCTTTGCCATTGGTACAAGAAATTAAACGAGTTGAATTACTGAACAAATTTTGAGCCGAGAGGATATATCTGCAATATCCCTATTAAAAGAGACTGAGATTACTGATGCGCAAATTAGGGTCGGGTGAGCACCGCACAACACCGGTGCTCCGGCCAACCCTTCATTTAAAATGATTTATAACTGAAATAACAAAAACTTCGAAAGTTATTTAAAAGTATAGAAAGATAAAGCAAATATTAAAACCTTTGAAATGTGAAAAATATTATATAACTATTTTATTATATAAATTTTGGACCTTGAGTTATATGGGTCCGTTAGTTTTGTGTTTTATGTAATTTTTCCCATACATTGTTAGTATATAATGATAACAATAAATTAAAATGATAAGATATGAAATTTTAAATAATTAAAAAAGTTAAATAAAGAAGCAATTAAATTTATCTGGACCTCAATCAACGTTTATGAGAATTTATAAAATAATAATAATAATAATAATAATAATAACAATAATAATAATAATAATAATAATAATAATAATAATAATAATAATAATAATAATACCTAATAGGGTAAATCGGATCGGTGAAGGGGTAGTCATAGATTCTCCTTGCCATAATGTGTGTCCCCGGACAATCCAGGGGCGGAAATAAAGGTATACCACGGCCCTTGTGCCATGAGCTCCGCAGTGAAGCCATAATGCATGACTCAAATGGGGCTTGTGACTCACAGTGCGGGTGGCACACCACAATGCCTCACAACACGATGCCAACACAATCGGAGTCATTTGAGCACTTTGAAACGTGGATAATGTGGAATTAATTTTTAAATTATCCCTTTCCCGCGCACTCTGTAACATAAAAATAAAATAAATATATAAAAATACATAATTAAATTCACCAGTTTTCTGATCTTTACGCTCTCTTCTTCGAAAGACGCGGTCTTTGGCCGATGATAATGCTATGGTCCTGTATCATTAGAAACTTTTCCGAAATGCTTTTGAAGATGTATGCTCTGGGGCTGGGGTCGTAACTGGGGTGGCTTTTTGCAAGGAAGCGCCAGGAATCCGTTCTTAATGATAGTAAGATCTACTGATATCAACGCAGTGCAGGATGTAAGTCAAGAGCCAGAATGGTCGACTTTTGTATTTTACGCTACACTTGATGACCGTGTATGTACATTTACTGCAACAATAAAAAAGTATATATATATATTATATAATATACTAATATATATTAATATATATTATATATTATATATAATATATAATATTATATAGTATAATATTATATATATATTCTATAATATATATTACTAGGTTATATATGTATTATATATATATATATTAATACATGAGATATAACAAAATAATGAAGGCTATTCATCATGTCTTTAAAACTAAAGTTACAAGAAATGTTATTAGCTTAGAGGTGAATATTATATATCATAATATTTTTGCTAGGTTTAGGCTTGATGATTTGAACAGTAGGGAATGAATGAATACAGGGAGATACTTATGCATTTATACACTCGGAGCTTAACAGAAACAATTTCGACCCTAAAATCGAGAAATGAAACTAAAGTACGAAATCTGACCGCATGCTTAGAATATTAGGAGGAAGGGAGTTTAGGGGAGAGAGAGAGATAACTTTCCTCGACTTGATGAGAGACGATATCATTAGTGGGAGTGTATCTGAGAGAGTATAACAGGATCTAAGAGCTATAATTTGGCTCAAGTTCTATTTGTGCCTTGCATAAAGCCTTTCAATAAAATGGCACCGTAAAGTTTTATTTTAAGTCTTAAATTGAAAGTATTTATCAGGGCCATCTCAAGTCAAAGCAGAGAAGACTAAGAAAAAAAGTGGATGTTATAAAATAATTTGAGTAGAGATGTGAGGGTTTTACTATAGAAAGTATTCTCCGACTGTAATTTTATAGCGAACATATTAGGAATTGAGTAATCAAACAAATTGTTTTTCATCTATACTATTTCGAGAATAACAGTTAAGTGATGTAAACGTGCAAATGTAAGCGTGTAATTATGAAGTCAACATAAAAATTCTACCAGTTATTTAAACGTCTTCCTATAACATTATTTGGAGCACTTTTGGCTTAAATTTATTAGAATTTACCAAATTTACAAGACCTCCATTATTTTATTATCAGTCTTATCAGCTAATTGACACTGACTAATTTTTATTTCAAAACTACCTTTAATATTCGATTAGATGTTTAAAAAAAAATAATTTCTATTCATTACTTTTAATTCAAAATTAATTTATTAAATTTTGATTTTATCAAATCTTTATAAATAAAAATTTATGACAAACTTATAGGCAGTCCTTTGCTGAATGTGGGATTGTTCAGATTAATTTATAATATAATTTCTATGCAATCTGAGGTAGGCACAATCATCTGATCACTTATTATATATTTTCAGTACCAAAACCTGAAAGTAGAAAACATAAAATTATATATATAGGCTGAAAAATCGAAAGAAAATTAGATAATTTGAATGAATATACAAGCACTTTAAACATAAATCCTTATGTTAATCAATAATATAATAATAATAATAATAATAATAATAATAAAATAATAATAATATAATAATAATCAATAATAAATAATAATAATAATCAATAATGTAACTTTATCCCTCTCATTCACTTTCCCAGCAAATGGGAGTAGTGTGAGTACCTGGTTTTACGTACGGAAATAGATTTATAGTTGTATATGATTTTAGGAGATGGGACGTAGTGCGATGGAGGATAAGCTTCTTCGCCGAAACCTCCCCTCATACCCTGAAGGTCGAGCCCCCGTCGCAGCCAATCAATCCCATCCCCTAGGTACTTCACGAACAACGGAAGGACCCATAGGTCAATGGTATGCTTAAATCATGTACGGTTTCAAGCTCCTAGGCCAAGTCCACAACCTATACCTCAATCACCCAATCTTGCCATTCATGGATCCTATTGAATGCACATCCTTTCTATCTAGACATCCCCTTTTATTGGACTCAATCCCTTTTTCTTCTTTCAGTCTCCAGTCGGTTGATTCCACAGCACCATTTGTTTGGCCTCTCTTGTGGTGGTGCTCTCCCCGTGTTTAGCCCCTAATACATATTGTAGATTAGAGTTGATGCCTTCCAGTCAAACATTGTAATCATTTTTATACTTCCATTTTCCTAAATATGAGAGTGCATAGTTATTAGAAGTCGATTATTCAGGAAGAAGTTTTCAAAAACTCTACATAAGTTCTTTAAGTAAAAGAGGGTCAATGCCTTAATAAAATATTAGTTAAAATATAAACTGAATTAAATTAATAATAGTATATCTGAATACTGAAATTAACACCTTAAAAATGATTCCTGTAATAATAAATATTTTATTACAGACTTCCATCCCCGGGCTAGTAAGATAAGATTTCCATTCCTGGGCTAAACTCAGAAAATTCCATTTCTGGGATAAGGCCAGAGACTTCCATCCCCGGGTTAAGAAGATAAGATTTCCATCCTGGGCTAAACTCAGAAAATTCCATTTCTGGGATAAGGCCAGAGATATTCATCTCAGGCTTTAAAAGCCAGAAACAACAGAGCCTGGAGCTCTTTATAGACCTTCTTCACTTATTGAATTATACCACCAGATATATCCTAAACCAATATAGAGCTTCAACAATAAATTTAAGTAATCCATTCAAATTTATTCGTTTCAAATAATATAAAATACCTCTTCACAACCAACACAGTAAATCAGAATCATATTCGATTTCTTGTGTCACTTCCATGATTACGATTGCTTTTTCTTAAGCCCGAATTGTCTTGTTTCAATCTTACGGAACCATAGCCTGTTCAGTATCAGGCTTGTACATATCATACATCAATGAAAGAATTTTAAAGAAGGTTGTGTTTTAATCATCCCTTTTGATTCTTTAAATGACTTTTATTGTTTGTGTGTTTTCTTTATATTTTTTCTAATACTTGTGGAATCTTGACTGGACAGAAGTTAGTTGATATGGTTATTTCAGTCCCATCCTCCTGTAGACGAAAATCTACTCGTTCTGGCTGAACTCCTAAGGTAATTTAATCTTACATTTTTAAGGTTTATTATTTTTATACTACTTAGTAATAGTTTCATAATTTTGGGATAGCGTAAGGGTCTCACAGGAGTTATAGTTAATTTTATCGGCTCTGTCAAAGTTAAAGTAAAATCCCCTGGTAAAACATGCTTCGTCGCACACTCTCACTTACAACGCTCACCACTATATATCCCCTTAAACAAATCGACTTAACATCCATCCTTTCCATATGACGAAACTGTCTTAATATACACTTCATTAAATTCTTTTATTTATGCCTTTTTCACACCACACAACTCTCTATCAAGTGCATTCCTCATTTTATCAATTCTTCTCAAATCTAACACACTCCTAAGATTACTCATCTAAACAGGTCGCACCTTAAATCTATATCTCTTATTTCATATCATAGTTTCACTACTATGCATAACACCGGTAACATACCCTCATGCAAAACCATAGTGCACTCAAGACTTCGTCCCTTTGCATTCACTAAGGATTTAATTACAAGAGCCACCTTCATATCTGATTAATTGATCTTATGCTCTTTTCTGTTTTACTTAGAGATAGTGATGTTAATAATAGTAGATGTTTAGGAGATCAAGGTAAGTTAAGGTTCAAGAAATAAAAATTGCTTAAACTAGTAGTCATAGTTGATAGGTTCTGTATTTTTTTTTTAATTTTTGGTGAAAACTAATTAGTTTATTATATATTCTTCTTAGGGTATTAATGAAAAGTTAATATAAAGTGTAAAGAATCCACGGCTTTTGAGTATAGCCTTATAAGTAATTTAATTAAATATTTAAGTAATAGATATATAAAAATGAATAATCTAGGTAATAACTCCTTCGAGTGTATATGAAGTACTTCAAAGTTCAACTGAAAGTAACTGAGAAAAGAGAGAGAGAGAGAGAGAGTGAATGGAACTTAATCTTAAGTTACTGGGAAAGGGTTATTATTTTTGGCCATATTTGATGCACTTTCGTAGTATAATAAATTGAACCATACAGTATTGCATCAATGAATATCAAGGTAATTATTAAGTCAGTTTTCTTCATTTAGATAGGGGTCTAGCTTATTTAATCACTACCATTCACAACTTCCTACCACACTCTGCTTCATCCGTTCCCTTTTCATCCAATATATGGCCTAAATATTTAAACTCTGATATATACTTGTTTCAATTGCTAACCATCCAACATAATTTCACACCTCAGACTCTCCTCACACACTGCCATTACCTTCCTTACTCTTATCTACATATATTTTCATACCTACTCTCTTCCATTCTCCATCAATCAAACATCTTCCCTATCACCTCTACCTATAATTCTTTCATCACTCCATCCACATACAAATTAAATATCCAAGGGGATAGCATATCCCTGCCTCACTTCACTATTAATATTAAACCATTCACCTTCAACTCCATTTTTCTTACACATTTCACTATGGACATACATACTTTTGATTTAATTCAGAAGCCTACCAACAACACACATCATAGATGAAGACAGAGTTCCAGAGAAGAGAGGTGGCATGAAAGGAGGCACCCCACAAAGAACAAGCATGGGATTCCTAATATTTACACAGAATTCATCAGAAAGCAGGACACCCCTTGTGCTACGAGAGAGATACCATGGTGGTGGAAGGCGAGAGGTCAACTCTCTCGAGCATTTGCCGTTGTAGTACCTACAGTAAAGTATATTTAAATCCCGTATAAATAGGACAAGTAATGAACAAACTTGCTACCAGTACTTACCTGAGCTGGTTGTGGTATGATTGTAGCAAACTCATTATCGAGTTTCTGATATTTGGGATAAAGTCGAATTTGGTCTGAGTTGGCGGGAATGTTGTAAGCACCGAGGGTCAGATACGAGTCTTTCCACCACAGGAGACCACCTGTCACCACCAGATCCTCCTCTTGGTTTTCGTTCCCGAAGAGACGCCATTTTCGCTTCTTTAGGGAGTAATGTGCCACTCCGTTCCGACCGGCCACTCCTATATATTCTCCATCGTCGTCTATACAAGTATACTAATACCGAAAAACAAAATTACATTAAAAACAGAAACATTACATTAAAAAAAATTACATCAAAATCACAGAAATGTTGTGAAAGAATTTAGAAAATAATTTATTAAAAGTGTTTCGACCAATTAATCAAACACTTCTAAGCAGTTTACAAAAATAACAGTTTGAAAATTTAAATCTTACTACACAATCTTTACTTGTATATATATATATAAATAGGCCTATATACACCACAATTTTTAAAATAGTTTTAAAGAATATAAACAAATATACAAAAGGCTATTTTAGTATGTCACAAAATATAACAAACAATTTCAGAATTTCAGCTTGACATACCCTTATAGGCCAATTAGCAGCAGTATACGAGTATGGAATGGGAACTACGAGCCACTGTTTACTCGCAGCAACATTCAAAGTGTTTACTTTACGATTTCTTTGGTGACTGAGCCCAGGTCCTTCATATGAGAGAGATTCCTCATCCTCTTCTTGGCCGTAAAAATAGGGATGAGAATTCGGGGAAAGGTTCCATTTCGTCACAGTTTTCTTTTCTATCCTATTCTAGAACTAAATTAAACGATCACCAGTTTCGCAAGCACAACACGGCTCTAGCCGCTCTATTAATATATATATTAGTATATAATATATATAATATATATATATATATATTTATATATATAATATATATATATTATATATATATGATAATATATATATATATATATTAATATATATTATAATTAACAAACTATACTTATCCCTAAGTTGAATACTGTATCCACTATAATACTGCAATCTAAGGTTTCTATATCGAGTAATTTTTATATCGCCTTGTACAATAAAGGTCATTTAACCTACTTACGGTCGCGCAATATTTTATAAATTAATTAAGGAAAGTGTAGTATAATAATAATATAATAATGATAATAATAATAATAATATAATAATAATAATAATAATATAATTATACATAAAATAATAATAAATGAAAAGAAAAGTTTTTTTTTATTTTCAACTTCTAAAATATTTATTTTTATCAGTCAGATTTAATTTCTTTAAAATAATCTTGAAAATAATTTACAGAGAGAAGAGATAATTATTACAGAGAGAGAGCGACGGCGTTTCGTCTGATATAGGCTTGAGAAACATCTTCAGTTAGGAGACCAAACGCGTTCGGGAGAATCTATGTAAACTAATCTCTGTCGTAAATATTTCAAGTTAAATGTAACAAAAAAATATTTAGCATAACCCTGTCAAAAATCAAAATTTATAAAATCAAGCAGATATGAAATCACAATAATATAAAAAATAATAATAATAATGCATATAATAATTAGTTATAATATAATAAAATTATCTGTCATTTAATAATGATATTCAGAATGGCAAGTTCAATAGAAGACTGAGTGTTTGATGAACAATCATTTAATAAAAGAGCCTTTAATGCTTATTTCTATAGGCTGTTCATCACATCGCTATCCATCTTTCCTCCAGAGTCTCATCAACGGGTTTGGACCCTCTGAAATTTTTCTGGAAGCGAGAATACAGAACGTGAAACGTCTTCTGGTGCTGGGTTGAAAGGTGATTTACTGCACAGACGATCGGACGAATTTGCCTCTGTTCTACCCCGCGCTTATCATTGATGATATTTTTGATTATCAGGCTGCTTCGAACTGTTACACTTTCATTCATGTGGCGTTTCAATAGACTTCTACCGAAGACTGCACCCATTCCGCTGTTGAAGCAAATGAGAAACCAAAATAGTGTTGTCCCGTCTTAGAACTGAAGCAAATACATACTTGTAGAAAACGGGCCTCGGAAGAAATACAGGAAACTTTCGCGAGAGATAAGCAGCACCGAACTTGGATGCCAGTGATGAGATAGCTGAGCTCTGTTATTTCAACCTTAACAACGACAATATTCACTAAAACCATTCACTAACTTATCTCCTATGATCTATACTATTTATATTCCTTAATTTAACTACAATATCTAATCTAATATACTAACATCTTATTAAATTTTAAGTTAGTTTAATTGTTGACATTCATGCAGCTGTCTGAAAATCTCTCTTAATAGTCTGTTTTTATAGACTTGACTACAGTGAAGTGTTGACGAATTAAAATAATAATAATAAGGGCTACAACACATACCATGTGTTTGATGCAAATCGGTCTTGACAAGGAATGATCAGAGTAGTCCCACTTTAAAGATGAAGATAAGAGAGAGCCAAAAACACTCCATAAAGAAAACCCACCATTGACCCAACTTAACCCTAATACTGTCCCATCAGGAGTCCACCTCATGTGACCTTTAACAAGAAAAAAATTTTATGGATAAAAATATGTAAATTATAAAAATTAAACACTTTGAAACCAAAATAGACTAATAAATATAAAGTACAGATTACATAATTTATAATTAATACATAGATCAACAAAATTTTTTATGTTGAAATAATAAATCTAACCAGTATTAATAATAATAAAAAGCTTACCAACAGGTCCTGGGTGTCCTGCAAAATCTTTGCTAGACAAAATGAGTCTATGACATACTTCTAAACCTCCCGTAGCTTCATCAACCATCATTACAACACCCTGTGAACTAAAGTACAATTTTTAACAGCTTTGTTTCACCCTTTCTTTATTATCTATAACCCCTAATCTGTAAACGCTAATTTGTAGAATAAGTTAAATAATAAAATACGTAATTCAATACCACTAATATTCTTTCTAATTTAATTACCAAAATAATCATGTAGATCTGCCATCCCCAAAGTGGAGCTACTTCTCAAAACTTCTTCAGACTCTTTGATGTCTGAATGTCGCTCTCAATAATTTTTATCTTCATTGCAAAGCCAAATCTTTTTTACTAATACTATGAGCAATGACATATATTATCCACGTTTCTTCAACATTATTCCTGTAGTTATATCAGTTGTAATATCGTCTAAGATTACCTTGCCTCTCTACCACTTCTCCACTAGTCAAGAAATTCTCTTCCCATATTACTTTCTCTGACAACAGAACAATTTGGCTTAGTCTCCAAGATACTACTTAATCCCCGTGTGTAGGAGAAAGAATTTCCACAACGTACGTTTTGTGTCGAAAGTAGTTATAAAATGGACAGTGGTAGATGAGCTGCGATCCCGCAACTACTAATTTATGCCATAGAAATGCTCATGTATTTCTCGGTTTTCTGGTGCATGTATGGGCACCCTACCCCCAGTTATGAGGGACCAAGAGGCAGCAGCTGATGACGATATTCTACCGTCAAAACTGC
The DNA here is from genome assembly GCA_015478945.1 of Trachelipus rathkii. Taxonomy (NCBI): domain Eukaryota; kingdom Metazoa; phylum Arthropoda; class Malacostraca; order Isopoda; family Trachelipodidae; genus Trachelipus; species Trachelipus rathkii. The sequence goes on from JABUQX010032615.1 coordinate 24,665, forward strand.
TTTCTTTTCCTTAAGTCTTACCCTAAACCTTTTTGCTCTAATTATACAGCTAGATCTTTAGTAGGCTAGTATCTCGAAATTACTTTTCATCTGATTTTCATTGAAGATAAAGTAAACGGCCAATATATTGGGGGTATCCAGATTTTGGCACTTTCACTTTCCACTTTTTATCCATTTATTTCATCAACCAATAACTTACAGAAAGATCCTTGCACCTCCAGTAAACGCTATAATTCTTTAATCTAGTTTTGGTATTTCAACCATCTTCTGAAACACTTATGACCGACTTAGGTTTCGCTAAATAATTCAAGTAAAGCACTATAAAAAATATAGCAAATAAAAATATAAGCAAAATATCTATAATTCAACTGGAGATCATGTCTATAAACTTTGAGCCCAGCATCACATTTTGATTTCAATCGTTTTATCAACCTATCAAGGTTCTTCTTACTACAGATGCTTAGGAAAGATATTAAAACAATGGGCTAAACTTAAGAGATTTAAAAATCTTAACATATACCACCTCACGTTCTCACACCTAAAATCTAACTTTTTCTTGTAAAAACATTAAATTAACAATGCAGTCAATCTTTAATTACAGAAATAAAAAAAAAAATTAAAACGTTTCGTTTTTACTCGCTTTACAATTAAAAATTTTCTCATTAGTTTAAATGTGTTAAAAACAATGAAATCTATTAAAACTATATAATTCAATTATTGTAATTAATCATTTTACAACTACGCAAATTTTTCAAACTTTTACATGAAATATTAATTTCAGAAGTAAAGTGAAATGCTTTCCAAAAATTTTTTTCCTTAATAAAAATGATCATAAAAATAATTACATTCACATTGATAAGCGGAATAAATTTAATTATTTAACCATCGCAACATTAGGTTAATCAGTTTGAAGCTTTTTCTACGCAATTTTACAACTATCCGAACAAAATTTAAACAGAATATAAACAATACTCAAGTGTTAACATAATTGAAAACGAATAAAGAACAAAACAGGTGCAAATAATTTTCATAATTTAAAACGAAAAATAATAATTCTACATTACAAAACTTATTGCAACAAAATAAAGTATGTCTTGAAATATTAAAAATGACAATTAGATAACATTACAACATAAAAATTAACTTATAAAACTTATGATTGACGAACTTGAAAAGACACCTTAATGATAAACTTATAATTTCCTATGTTATAAATTCATGAACAACAACATTATTACTAAATCATGGCGTTATCCAAGGTATAACAAAAATATTAAACTGGGAAAGTTGAACAAACTCAAAAATGTTATAAAAATTTAAAAAAATATTGTCATTAAGTCCACGAAGCATAAAATTTAAATTTATATAGTCATAAAAAAAGACAATATGTATTAAAACATTCTCCACAAGTTTATCAACTTTCATTTAAAAATTTCCAGAACATTTATTACATTTACATTCTTTCCACAGACAGGAGTATCATCCTGAACTATGTTCATGATTATACGATATTACAATTTTAAATATAATTTAACACATTTTATTTAAAATTTTAACTACTAAATGTAGCTATTGTTTTAACTAGATTACTTTTACACTAACTAGTATTACTAAATAATTTAAAATCTCTAATGTTCCTTTAAAAATCTAATGCAACATAAGTGAATAACAGTGCCATATTCACAAACATATTTAAGGATAAATCAAAATTTATGAAAACGTAATAATGAGCTGCAATCTGAAAATCTTTTCACTCCGTGGCTACAGGTGTAAAAACAATTCCAAAACTTTTTCTTGTCTTCCACATATGATGATAACAATATCCCAAACAATCTTAAAACAAAAGTAATTTTATATAAGAATCGCATGAATCATAAAACAAACTACTTAAAGCAAATTTTATTAAGTAATTGGATAGATGTTAAATCAGTGACAGGGTTAGAGATACTATAATCGGATCATTTTCTTTTATATAAAATTAATTTAGTGGGACTTTGTATGAAGGAACGTGATAAGGATAAAAGTGAGAAGAATTAAAAATGATAAATTAAGTAAATAAGGTAATACGGAAAGGTATTTAATATCTCTTAACAAATAAATCAGTTGAATGTGTTAAACATGAAACAGAACAAATCTGGAAGTTTTGCCAGTGGAAGTGCTAAATTAGAAAATAAAAATGTTACAGTGAGTGATGGAATGAAGAGGTGATTGAAGCGGTTAACGTAAAAAAAGGAACACGTTAAATCTATCTACTAAAAGCCAATGATCAGGTTTCAAAACAAAGGTGTTTAGAATTATGTAAGGAAAAAAAATCACGAAATAATTGCATACGTTGCAGGAAAAATGAAATAAAACAGATTAGATAGAGGATGAATGGAGACTTACAAGTTAATAGGAAGCTCTCATAGAAGGAAGCACGAAATATTAAATATGAGAATAAGGGGGAAAAACTCCACACAATAATCAATAGGGATCGTGCATTCATAACTGATGAAATGGATGTTGACAAAGCGTGGAGGGAGAGCATCGTAGATCTGCATAACATCGGCAGTAATAAAAAGGTGATAGTGAATATATGTGGGTTTCATGGTGCAAGAAAAAAACTTTTTGGGGGAGATAACGTAATTGGTACAGCGACGACAAAGCTGAAGAATGGTATAAAAGCAAGCTTAAATACAATTAATAGTGAAATGAGAAAAATGAGCTTAAAATGGATTGTAACAGATGTATGACAGCATTAATAGGGAAACTCTAAGGCAAGTGTTGGTGGTAAGCTTCTGAATGGAATCAAAAGTAAAAATGACTAAATTGAAACGTGTAAGAATAAATGGAGTCGAAAGTGAGTGGCTTAATATTAATAGCGGAATGAGACATGAATGTGTTACATTATATCTCATTGTTTGTTTAAAATGTATATGTATAGGGTTATGAAAGAATTAGGTGAGGGTGCCAGAGCAAGGTAAATGATGGTGATTGAAATAGAGAGCTGGGTAAGGTAAATGATTATGATTGAAATAGAGAGGAGAGTAAGCGGATGATTTAGTTTTGGGTGATGAATTCTGAAGTTTGAGAGATTTGAACATAAAAACTACATAATAGTTAGTCAATACTACATACACATAATAATAATGAAGTCAGGAGAATCACGTTTGGAAGTCACGTTAACATGGTGCTGCCAACTGGAACAAGACTCAATTCTTAAATACTTAGATGCATAAGTTGAAAATAAAAGCACGCGGTTTGCGGATTTTTGGATTCTTTGAGAAAAAAACCAATTTTTGATTTTTTGGAATTTTCTTGATTTTTTGGATTTTTGGATTTTTTTGAAGAATCCGGGTGACGTCCTTTTATAATTAGGTGGAAACAAAATTTTCTTCCTAAAGTTTTCGATCAAAGTATTCATTTTTAACCCTAGGTCTTTATATCTCGAGTTCAACAATCTTAAACAAAATAGGGATTCCATAGTCCTAACTGACACAATGAAACCGCCCAACACCTAACAGAGTCGCCTTATTCCTGTAATACTCGATAATATATTACTCAGAAACTAACAAGAAACCATCTTCTTGAAACATGATTTTCTGTTCGACATTTTTACTAATCGTTAGAAATTGAACACAGAAGTAGCTTCGCTATGGATATTATAACTCTAATCTTTCTTTTTTCCTATCTGACCATTAAACTCACTTCAACATCCAAAAAAAAATTAAAAAATATATATAAACCAAAAGCAAAAACACACTCATCGCCTCTTTTGGCACCGCAAAATAACAACGTGAAAAACCTCAGTCTGAACGAAAAATCACTTCGATTTTTTCCGTGCCATCCTGATAAAAGGGGAAGCAGGTTATGCAAGAATAATAAGTAATGAAAGTGGAAGATGACTAGTGCACACTAAAACCATGGTGTTATTTGAAAGGACAAAATCTGAATCCGCCACTATGGTTTTGCATGTCGACTTGTTGTTACCTGTATTAATGCATAGTACTGCAATGTGGTCTAGAACTAAGACGTAAAAGTTTTCATTATAAACAAATATTAGAGACCTGTTAACTTGTGAGAATTGAATAAAAAGAGGAAATGAACACATAGCCGACTGTGCAGTGTGTAGAATGACGTAAATGAGAGAACAAACGAAATATTTTCAATTGGTTTATTAAATGAAAAAAATATTGGATTATAGTCAGTTACTTTAACAGATTTATAGTGGTAAATGTACTAGTAAATCGGGCCGGCTAACGAGACCAAAGAAAAAAGTGGATTTGTCAGTAAAAAATCATGAAGGAGAGGAAGAGAAAATTTGAAAGATACTAGAATAGAGTTTGCGGTAAGTGAGAGAAGAGCGTTTTTAAGGGGGTAAAATGGATAAAGGCTCTGCCAAGGGGATGAAACACACATTAACAAGACATTAAGTCGAATGAAGCTTCATGATTGAATTTCTCAAATTACAACGATTTCTAACTTGGGGTGGAGGAGCCTTCTTTTAGAGTTAAAGCATATTCTTCCACTACTTTTCTCCTCTTGTATACGCCACACACACCTCACCCAAATCAGGGGATAGGAGGAGGAAATTAAATAGAAGGGAGGAAGATGAGTAAATGGGGGGAGGGGAGGGTAAAAGCGGGGAAGTGCTTTCTTTTCAACTTAAAGCATATTCTTCCCTACTTTTCTCCACTGATGTAAGCTACACACCTCACCCACAATCAGAGGATAAGAGGGAGGAAATGGGGGGAGTGAAATAGGAGGGAGGGGGAGGAAGACGGAGGAACTACCAAAAGGATGAGAATAATCAATATAACACACACGCGTGCGTGCGTGTTGTTAAAGAGGGCTGAAGGAAAGGAAATGAGATTTAACAGAAGAAATTGAAGATTGGTGCCGTTGATAGGGAATAAATGCATTGGGTTAATAAGTCGCATGAAAACCCATTACGAGATACCTAGAATGGGGTCTGCCGCAGTATTACCTATGATCTTCACTGCATAGGGCTCTCACACCTAACGCCGAACGCAGTGACTTTACATTTCGACTCTGCCCCGCCACGCTTTTCTACCTAACTACCTTCTGATTTTCCGCACTGTTTTCCGATGCCTGCCTTGACTCACTGAAACTAATATCAGTGGTGAGACCTATTAGAGGATATATAATAGTATATTTATCTATATATATATATATACTACTACTACATTACTTAGTTATCTATATTAACATCTATTATATGATAAATATATATAATATATGGCCGTCTGTTGCATGGAGGCCCTGCTAGCACCAATTGAAGAACTCTAAGCAGCCTTCGGGAAAACGCCAATGTTAATCGTGACAACGATTCATCTTTTTAACATCAACATCTAATATTATATTATTGAAGGTCGCTATTCAAGACCTTCAACTTACTCCTTCAAATTCCTGACCCACCCGGAGTGACACGTGCCACTTTGAGTGGCACACACGAACACCATCAACATAACCCACCTTCCAAGTTGTCAACCGGTGGTAAAAAATATTTCGTGATGGTTGACACTCGCCCGAAGTGCCTCCTTCCTGAAGAAAGGTAGAAAATATGAGAGAGAGAAAGGACAGAGGAGAGAGAGAGAGAGAGAGAGAGAGAGAGAGAGCGAGAAAGAAGTCCGAGCAGAGAGAGAGAGAGAAGAGAGAGAGAGAGAGAGAGAGAGAGAGAACGAGATGAGAGAAGAGAGAGAGAGAGAGAGAGAGAGAGAGAGAGAGAGAGAGAGAGAGAGAAGAGAGAGAGAGAGAGAGAGAGAGAGAGAGAGAGAGAGAGAGAAAATGACAGAGGGAGGGAGGGAGGGGGGAGAGAGAAAGAGAGAGAGATGAGAGAGCGAGAGAAGAGAGAGAGAGAGAGAGAGAGAGAGAGAGAGATGACGTCCGTAGGGTAGGCCAACAATTTGAAGGGTAAAGAGAGACGAGAGAGAGAAGGAAGAGAGAGAGCAGAGAGAGGAGAGAGAGAGAGAAAATTTGGTGTGAAATCAAGAAATGGTTTAGCCTATTTAAATGTGAGTGAATAAACAGAGAGCTAGAGAATGAGACTGAGAAAATAATAGGTACAGGAGGGAGAGAGGGATGGAAGAGGAGAGAGAGAGAGAGCGAGAGAGATGAGAAAGAAGCGAGAGAATTAAAAAGAGAGAGAGAGAGAGAGAGAGAGAGAGAAGGAAGAGAGAGAGAGAGAGAGAGAGAGAGAGAGAGAGAGAGAGAGTCCCTAAGGTACGTTTTGCGTGTAGTAACAAGAGAATAGGGACAGTGATAGTTTTGTTGGAGTCCTGCTATGTTTTATTTGTATAAAAGAAAAAGGAGACCGAGGTAATAATAATTTAGTTCACGTGAATTTGGAACAAAGTTTATTTTGTATTCTTCTGATCGATTTATAAAATTGATTTAAACATGTTTTTCTTAACATATTGGAAATTAAAAGATATAATAAAAGACGAACAGAGGTTGCTAGGAAAGATGATAAGAAGAGATATTGTAATAAAAAACAAAGCAAATTAGGGATGGGGAATGGATAAAAACAAAAATAATAAAATGATAAGAAAAATATATTGTAATAAAGAAGAATTGAGAAAATGAGAAATAAGAAAATAAAAAAAAAATTGGCGCAAGCGAAAGATGATTAAGGAAAGATGCGATCAGAAAAGAAGATGAAAGAAGGACGGAAAATGAACAAAGAAAGATGATTAGAGAAGATTTTATAATAAGAGATGAAGAAAGAAAGCCAGAAAAGAAAAAAGACAAAGCAAGGCAAAGGCAAGCAAATAAAGATGATAAGAAAAGATGAAGAAAAATCGGTGTTGAATAATGAAGAAATTTAGATAGATACATGATTAACAAATTAAAAATAAAAGTTTAATTAAGGATGAAATGATCGATCAAATAATATAAACAGTGTTAAAAAAGGTTAAATTTCCATGTAAAGAAGAACAAATAAAACATAAAATATATAAAAAAAAAAACTATAAATTTATTCAGAAAGAAAAAGAAAATTTCCATAAATCTCAGATTGAACTTCCGGAGCGATCGTCTGAAGGAGGAATTTCGAGTCCTTTGTTACGAAGACGTCTGATGATCCTTATTCTTCACACGAGGCCTTGATGCTTATCTTGTCTTCCTTTGATTTGAACACGCCCGCACTCTTGTGTTTATTTGTGTGTGTGTGTGTGTGTGTGTGTGTGTGTGTGTGTATGAATTTGTGTGAGTAAACATGCTTATTAGAAGGGGTCAGTTTTGGGGTAAAGGTGCGTGTGTGTGTGTGTTGTGTGTGTGTGGGTTGTGTTGTGAGTGTGTGTGTGGTGTGTGTGTGTGTGTGCATGAATTTGTGTGATTGAATAATATGTTCGTTGAAAGGGGTCAGCTTTACAAATTTGAATGATGGGCCAACGGTTGAATACTATAATTTCCATCGGTTTCCCATATATTTGAAAACCTCTCTTGAATGTTGCCAACTCAAAATTTTGAAAGGTGCCAAATTTGATGTAAAAAAAACGCCAAAAATCCATGATTTGATCCCAAAAAGCACTAAAGGTAGCTAGGACAATAAAATCATGAGGAAGTAACACATTATTTGGATATTTTTAGCATTAGATTAACGTTAGAAGAAATAATTTTAGCGCCAAATGCAATAAGTTTGCAGAATTGCGCCCTCTTTTTTTTATTTGAAAGTATGCAAAATATTAATTTCTTCCTTTTCCATTAATATAATAACAATGTCTTAACTTTTTTAAGATTATTTTTGTATTTTTTTATAGTAAACATTAACTATAAACTCATTATTTTTATTGCTCTGTTGGCAACTCTGTTTCAAAACTTTTGATTATGTCGTCT
>JABUQX010032615.1:40000-45069 GCA_015478945.1 Trachelipus rathkii
TTACAAAACATTTATTTAAAAAAAAAGATGTGAACCTTGCCTTAGTAGTATTTGACCTGAAAGTTTCGTATTGATTGAAACAAAAATAAAAAACTTTAATTTTATTTTTTTTTGGTTGCAAAAAAAAAATAAAATAAAAAAATTAAACAGAAAGTGTGTAAATATTTTTAATATTCAAAATTCAATTGACAATGAAACTTTCACAAACTCATGTTACCTCTACAAAGATATAAATATTTTATTTAGAATTAATATTTGGGGCATGCCCCCGCCCAACAGGTTTGCCGCTGATCACGAGAAAACTTTTTGAAAACTTTGAAATGTTATCCCATGAGCAGCGACAAATCTATTGGCATACAAAAATTTTCTTTTAAACAAAAATGTCTTACCTTTTTCCCCAATAATATGCTCTGAAAATTTCACACTGATCGTATAAATAATTAAATTAAGTTTTATATTTTTCAATTTTGAGTTGCCAAAAATTTTTTTTAATGATTCCGGTGTTGAGTGCAACATTTTTATTTATTTATTCATCTGATAGAATTGAAACTTTATGGCCTTTATGATTCGACGATATACCATATTTTATTTAGATAATATGTCTCAGAAATGGTAAGGAATCTAACTCGCGGCGAAAACGCTTTCTAAAAATTTATAAGTTTCAAATGAACAGCGCAAAAATGGTTTGTTATACAAAAAATTCCTAGTTTAACACAATATGTGATATCCTTTCATAATTAATAAACATGCCTCTGAAAGTTTCTTATTAATCGGATTTAAATTAAAAAAGTTAGTGATTTTTTCTTCTTTTAGTTGCAAAAAAAGGAAAAATTCAAATAATTGATGGCATATAACCTTTTTACTACTCATCTGATTATAGTTAAATTTTTATAACTTGTAAAAATTGGCGAGATACAACATTTTTTATTTAATATAAAGTTTGTTTGTTATACACCAACAGTTTTGCAGCGGCTCACAGTTCAAACTTCTTGACTATTTTACTAAAAAAAATTTTTTTTTATTAAATTGAGCTGCCTATTTAGGGTATAAACAAAAAATCCAACACTATTTTATACTTTTCTTTATGTTTTCAATTTCATATATGTTGCACTACATTTTTGATGTATGTGATTCATGCAAAAATATAAAAAAAGTATTTATTTTCGTTTAAATCTTGTTTTATGGAGAAAAAAAAAGAAAAAATAAAATAAAAAAAAAAAAAAAAAAAAAAAAAAAAAAAAAAAATATTTCTCTATATATTGCTGCTTCTTGTGAGTTATTTCACAAAACATATGTGTATAGCAAGTATTTCAGTGAAATCCGCTTGCAAAAATCTTTTGTAGTTCAGCAAAAATTGCTGACTAAAAATGTTAAAAATGCTGATTCATGATATTTGCGAAGAAATTACACAAAATCTAAACAGTAACTTACTGACATTTATTTTCGAAAAATTATTGATAGAGAAATTTTTCCTCTGGAATTCGAATGATGATTATAATTTATCCCCAAAAAAATATAAAAATTAGTGTTGCTACGCGCAACGTCCCCATAAAATCTACATGAACCTCGGATGCGATCGCTGAAGGGGGAGTTTCATTCCTTTGTTACGAAGACGTACTGATTGATCCTTAATCTTCAAAACGAGGCCATTGATGCTTATCTTTGTCGTTTCTTTGTTTGAAACACGCCCGAAATATCTTGTGGCTTATTTTGTTGTGTGTGTGTTTTGTGTGTGTGTGGTGTGGTGTGTCTTAGTGTGGATAAATATGCTGTTTGTTTTCGAAATGTTTCAGATTATTTGAATCACTCGTTTTAATAACTCCGCCAGCTTTAGCTATTAAATTATTTACTACATGTAGCAAAGTTCACTACCAAACGGAATGCATATTGCTAGCTGTAAATAAAGTAAGAAGCAGATTTGTTTTCGATTTCTTCTCTGTTTTATTTTGTTAAGATTTCTCCAGAATCTCATTCGTATTAAAACTTCAAATGCTTGAGAAAATATTCGCAGCAGGTACTCCAATATCAATGAGACATTTACTCCTTGGACCGTCGACTGTTACACAGATATTGTTCTATGATGGTGTAATCAGTTTCAAATTTATACTTAGGTCAAAGATTTTTGTTGGATAACCTGGCTCAAAGTCTAATGGCAATTAAATTTTGAATGAAAATCACTCATTCAAGAACACTGAAAATTAGGGCAAAAATGACTTGCGAACCATCTTCAGATAAATAGCTTCTTCCAATCCATGATGTCACAATTGAATATATAAATTAATGGCAATGTGCTTCTTATTGTCTTTTCTTTAATAAGGTGTTGTACAATGATTCATTCAGTATGCATAAATTCATATACTCGTACGTATATGGCTTGCATTATTATTATTATTATTATTATTATTATTATTATTATTATTATTATTATTATTATTATTATTATTATTATTATTATTATTATTATTATTATTATTATTATTATTATTATTATTATATATATAGTAGTATATATATATAATTATATTATATAATTATATATATATATATATATATTATGAGTATATATATGTATATATAATATATATATATTACTATATATATATATATATATATATAATATATATATATATATTTAAAGATTAATACTTTTACATACTACTGCTTATGTTTGCAGAATTATAAAAAATATTATATTTAAAGTTTACAGGCTATTGTTAAACGCCGTTCAGGCATTATGAAGGATAGGCCTATTCCCCCTGGTCAAGAAGCTGCATTTTGGATTGAATATGTCATGAGGGCACAATGGCGCCGAACATATTAAGTCACCATTCAGGAACTTAACTTGGTATAAAATTTACTTTTATATTTATTTCTTTTAAAAAAGGATTTTTTGAAAATCCAAAAAGTTAAAAATTTAATCGTAAAATTTTGAATTGAAATGAACAGGTTTTTAGATTGATTCGAAGTCTTGTAATAGGTGTGGAACCTTGTTTGTTTCCCATTTTGAAAGATTACAAACTTTTTTATTGGATTATTAAATAATTCACAAGTTCGCTGTTCAAGTCTCGACTGCAGTTTCCATGGAGGTAGCATCCGTCATGATAGTGCAGAGATAGTAAAAGCTACTTCTTTTACTCATGTTTATTATGCTTGTTAACTGGTGTCAGAAAAAGTGGGTGGCTATAGTCGCGAAATTTCTGCATTAAATAGTTCATTGGCATTAGAGTCATAATGTGGGGCAGGTGATTTTTATTAAATACCCTTTATATTTATACTTTATCAGTCAATGGCGAACATGGGGAAAAACTGAAACGAAGTTTAGTCACCGCAGAACTTCATTCTATGCGGATTGAACGTAGCATGATTTAGGATAGAACATACTTTCTCCTCATGAGACACATATGCTGGCACATTTCACTTTAAATTTCTGTTACAAAACTGCAATAATAATATCTCACCCACTTCTTAACTTAACTACTACTACTATTATTATTACTACTACTACTACTACTACTGACTACTACTACCAACTACTACTATTACTATGCTACTACTACTACTACTACTACTACTAGCTTATCAGCTATTTTGCCAACCTTTCAAGGACTACTACTACTACTACTACAAAACCATAACTGTTATACGAGTAAGACCATAAATGGAGATAAAAACGCTCTACATTTCAGTCCCATTTTTATAAAAAAATACGTTGATAATCGCTTGAGGACGGTTGACGTTTCCGCTATCAATAACGATATGGTTCCAGATGCCTAGTTGTTGCTCCCATCATCAAAGAATTGAACAAAGAATTTAGCTTTATAGTTATTTATTTATTATATTTCCATTATATTAATTAACTGCTAAAAATAAAGCAAAGACATTTTATAGCTTGTAAATTATTTATATTTTGCTTTTGTGACAATGATATTATTAATTGTATTATTTTTTTTAACAGGTTTTATATTTACAATGCCGATGTTTGGACTTTCCTCGCTTGTTTTTCTTTCTTTATTATTTGGATTATATGGAAAGTATTTAAACATTTATTTAACATCGTTTTTTTCCGAAAACTTCGAAATGGAAAAGGAAGTAGGCTATGTACTGATGGAACAAAGTGAGATATCCACTCAGACAAATTTTAAAACTATGTAAACTCTAATTAATAGGATATATATTTTAAAATCTTTTTTAAAAATTTTAAAATTGTGTTTGATTTTGTACTATCAATCAATTTTTAATTTGTATTTTATATCAAAGGTTCTTTATTACACCAAATGTATTATTTAAAATTTTGATTTTGTGAGGTTATTGAGTTAAATTCACACTCAACTCATTTGTTTTTAAACTAAACCAGTAAAATACTGAATTGCCTTAAATTGACACTCTTTCTGAACTAAAGATACTAATGTGAAAAAAAATGTAAAATTTTAATTTTCATATTAGTTCAATAAACTTATAAGGTCAATGGTCTTTTATTATCATTTACATAATTATCTATGAGATGAAGGTACCCTTCAAAATCAGTAGCTGCGAAAGCACATACGCTTATTACCTTCATGCAATCGTTAAATGTATTGCTAGTCATTTCGAAAGCTATCGATAGAAAGTGGTATAACTCTTAGACTTCTTTCTTTCGAAATCATCCCTTAACTCCTTAATTTCTTCGAAAGCAGCTGTTGCAAAGCACATACGCTTATTACCTCCATGCAATCGTTAAATGTATTGCTAGGCATTTCGAAAGCTATCGATAGAAAGTGGTGTATAACTCTTAAGACTTCTTCCTTTCGAAACCATCCCTTAACTCTTTAATTCCTTCGAAAGCAGCTGTTGTACATTATCAACATTTATCCTTTAGGTCTATCATTATTTATGTTCCTAGAAGTGTTTTTCTTCCTCTTACTCTCGTTTTGCTTTTCATCCATGAAAATCCGTGTCATTTCGCCACCTACTTAGTCTCCTTAGGTAGATGAATCCATCCTTGATTATTATTCTTTTCATTACGAAAAGCTTACAAAACAATTGCAATTAACAGATGCTAGAAGGGTGGCCTAGAAGCAACAGACTTTAAA
>JABUQX010032616.1:0-25461 GCA_015478945.1 Trachelipus rathkii
GGGAATGAATCTTGTATTTTCAGCTGCTGGATAACTAATATAAACTGCTGCACTTTTCGACACACGGCTGTCGAAAAACACTGTGTGTTTATGTATCTTCAGATTTTTTGGCAGCTTTTTAGCATTTGAATTGTTCGGATAACTTCGTCATCGAATTAAGTTCTTGTGCTTTGCGTGGCTTTCGAACCTGCCTGTCTGATAAGTTGCAAGTGGACACATTGAGAAAATTTTTCATCAATATTAAAACGCAAAGATTTGTCTGGTGTCAACCAGAGCTACTCGAAGCTGTTATTCAACAGGTACGTCCTAAATCGGTTTGTGCTTCTTCACGACTAATATTTAACCCTAATCTGCAATGTCTTTTTGCTACTTCGAGGTGCAGTTTTAATTTTCTCTACATCTTGCATTTATGGTGTTCCGGCATCATCATCGTCGAATGCTTCAGCTCTCTGTGGCCTCCGCATTCCTGGCTTGTGTTGTTTCTCTCTCATTTGTTTGCTGGCGGTTTGACAGCTCTGCGATTGTGTGTTTATTGAAGTATGTGTTTGTTTATTCGTTCACGTAGTTGTTTCGAGGAGAGGCTTGATATAGTTACGGATCAGTTTATTTTGTCTATAAGGTATGCCTCTAAATTAGGCATTTGACCCGTAGCAGTACAGCGGTTATATGATATATATTTATTATTATATTATATAATAGATATATTGTATTATGATTAGTGAAATAGTATATTTGTATATATTATCTGGGTGACCCTCGTATAGGTTATATATATATATATACTATATATATATATTTCTTTCTTTCTTTCTTTATGTTCCTCTTTGCTCCATGGAGCTTCGGGGTAGAGGTGGGGGTTTCACAAATGATGAAAGAGTAAAGAAATATGACAAAAGAAGTTTGGGTTCACAAAGGATGCTTTGTCGGATTAATTATAGTGAGAACGTCGTCACAGACAGAAAATCCACCCCAGAGCTTCACAAGACTTGCGACGGACCCTCACTTATAGTAAGATCGCAAATGTAGAGGGTTCACCTTGGCCAGGTGGGCCACACCATGCCGCATAGGGAAAATCCGCAATTTCAATCCTATTTGCACCTTTATTTCTCGGCTTGCCAACTCACTATTTCTCTCTGCTTCAGAACATTTGGTGGTCAGGTCGCTCATCGACTTCCTTTATTTATATATATATATATATATATATATTATATATATTTATATATATAATATATATATATATATATGATATACTGTTTATTAGTTACATATCCATTTTTATATATAATTATATATACTATATATTATATATATATATATATATATTAATATATTAATATATATATATATATATATATATATATATATAGTATGAGGGAGAGGTAACGCATGACGCAGCGATGAAATTAACTCCCATTTTTAATGGTGCGCCTTTCTTTTTGCGTATATTCTTCAGCACACTCATCCTCTCGCAGGCAAACAGTATTAATGCTAAATCACAGGTTCCTTATCCACATATCATGATAACATGATTAAAGTACACCCATTCTAGAAACACCTTACAGACATCCTACTACTCATAATCCCTGTGTGCGGGGAGAAAGAATTTTCCCAATTGTTTCCTGCGTGTTCGTATGAAGTCGAACTAAGGGGCGTGGTAGTTTGGGTTTGGCTGCCTACTACCATCTTTTTCTTGCCAGAATGCTAATGCAGGCCTCGGAGCAGGTCGTGATCGCCGTAAAGACTTTAACTTCGGCGAAATTGTATGATCGTATGGGTAATGGAATGTCGAGGAATAAATGTTGAGGAGAAGAGGAGAGAGGTGATGGATGTATTTAAAAGGGCAAATTTGATTTGCTCGCTGTGACTTGAAAACAACAAAGATGAAGGAAAAGGTGAAATTAAGTGGTGTGATGTGGACATGGTGTGCGTGCTGTGTGGAAAGAGAATGAGAGAGGGGAGTAAGAGAGTGCAATTTTGATGAGTGACTGTGGTACAAAGCTCTGGTAGACTTTGTGTGTGTGAGTTCTAAAATAGTACTAGATGGTTAAATTTAAGTTTGAAAGTCAAGGTATGTGTGGTTGTGACGTCTGGTCATCTGAGGGAAACGTTGAAGAGAGTACGCTTTTTTGGGATAGTCTGAATGATGCTCTGGATGGGTGAGTAGGAGCTTCAGATTGATAGTGTGGGGGACCTGAATGGTTGGATAGATGATCAAAAAGGGATGATATACAGGTGGTTTTGGGGTGGCGGAGAATGAGAATTGTAGGAGGTGATTGAAAATTTCTGTGAAGGTGGTATGTGTGATAAGTAATATCTTTAAACACAAGAGTATGCACTGAAGTATACTAGAGTTGGTGTAGGTGAGATGTATATGAAGTGAAAAGTATGATTGATTTGTGTTGTTAAGAAAGGAGATTGGAAGATTGAATTAGGAATGTTAATAGTGAGGGGTTTAGGAAATGGGATTATCGGGATCATTATATTGTTCTATGTAAAATTAGTAGTGGGGGCTTGGATGGACAGGAAGTGATACGAAAAGGAAGTAGGTAAAATTAAGAGTGAGAAGTAAGTGAACAGACAATAAGGATAAGTATGTAAGGACGCTCGCTAGTAAGACGGTTGAATGTGAACAAGTTGATACTGGTTAGCAAATCTGGGGGCAAATGAAGGAAGCATCTGTTAGTAGTGAAAGGAAGTGTGTGGATGTGCTAAAGTAGGAAGTAAGCATGTTAACAGCGAATGTGGTGGAATGAAGAGTGTGATGAAAGCGGTTAAGGTATAAAAAGAAGGTGGTTGAATGTACTAAAAGCAAATGATGCAAGATTCAAAAGAAAGATGCTTGGAATTATATAAGGAGGAAAAAAGAAATACTAAAGGTGTATAGCGTAGGAGAAAACAAGAGGTAATGAAACAGTTTTGGAAGGAGGATGAATGGAGGACATACAAGGATAATAGGAAGGCTCTTCTGGAAGGAAGCGCAAAAGGTTGAGAATGAGAAATAAGGGGAATCTGCTTAGAATAATGAATAGGGATGGTGCTTTGTAACTGATTGAAATGGATGTGAGGGGAGTGTGGAAAGAACACTCGAAAATCTGCATATTATCAGTAATGATGAGGTGTTAGTGGATGTGTGCGGTTTGATGGTGCAGAAGGAATAGGTATTTTGGGGATGAGGTTATTAGTAAGGAGGAGGTATGGGTTAGGGTGGAAAGTTGAAGAATGTATCTGCTGGTATACGATGAAATTTAGTGAAATGATCAAGAGCGGAGCGAGAATGGTGATTGATTGGATTGGAAGTTGTTAATAAGCGTTTATGGAGGGTATAGTTCAAGGGATTGGAGGAGAGGTAATTGTACCCTTGTATAAGGGTAAGGGAGAAAAGGGCGACTGTAGAAATTATAGGGGGAATAAGTTTATTGAGTGTTTGTGAAAGATATTGCTGGTATTTTGGTCGAAAGAGTGCGTCGAAGTGACTGAGGGACTGATTTGGTGAAGAAAGGTGGTTTTAGGAGTGGTAGAGGAATGTGTGGATCAAATCTTTACATTGAAACAAATGATTGAGAAATGAGGGAGAAGAAGATTAAATTGTATTTAGGTTTTTATGGATTTGAGCAGGCGTATGATAGAGTTAATAGGGAAGCGTTATGCCAGGTGTTAGTAATAGATGGTGTTGGTGGTAGGAGGCTTCTGAAATGGAATCAAAAGTATGTATGACGATTAGTGAAGCGTTGTACGAATAATGGTGTCATGGTGATTGGTTTAGGATTTATAGCGGAGTAAGACAGGGTTGTTTTAATGTCTCCTTTGGTTTATTCAATTTTGTATATGGATTGGGGGTTATAAAAGAATTTGAGGTGGGGATGGAGGAAATGGTTGTTAGATGGTGGAGACTGGAGTTGAGTGGAAGGGTGCCCTACCTATTATACTGCGGATGATTTGGTTCTGTGTGGCGAATCTGAAAGAGAGTTTGAGAGGCTTGATAGAGAGATTGGCAGGGTGTGTGAAAGGAGGCTTGAAAAGTAACGTGGATATGTAGTAAGGTTATGGTTTGTTGAGTGAGGACACTCCTCAGTGTGAAGTTTATGTTCATGGTGAGCGCTAAGAAAAGTGTCTGAGTTTATGATATTTTAGGGTATAATGTTGGATGAGAGAAAGTGGAACGGACGATGCAGAGTGTAGTAGGAAAGTTGTGAATGGCAGGAAGGTGGCTGGTGCAATTAAAATCGTTGGTGATGCAAGAGGGTACTAAGTCCTTGAGTGTGCGTTATGGCTCTTACATGAGGGTATGTTGGTTAACCTGTGTTATTTGTATGGTAGTGAGACTATGGTCCTGGAAATAAGAAGCTATTGAATCTAAAGTTCTTGTGTTCTCGATGGGACATTCTTTAGGGGTGTGCTAGGTGTGAGAAGTATTGATAAAAAGGAATGAATGCGTTAGAGAGTGGTGTGGTGTCGAAGTAAAGGGTAATGAGATGATAAATGGAAAGTATCGTTGAGATGGTTTGTCTGGTGGAAGGGATGATATTGATAAGTTAGGTTTGGTTTTAAGCGGATTATAGTGGTGAGTGTGTGTTGATGAACCGACGGCTGGGAGACCGAAGAGAAAGTGGATTGGGGTCGGTGACGAATGTCTGAAGGAGAAATGTGAGTTTTGGCAGAGGCGAGAATAAAAGGTGCATGATAGGAGAGAATGCGGGGTTTTGTATGGGGGCATGGTTGTGCCCACCTGGGCCAGGGGATGAACCCTTACATTGACGATTTCCATAGTGAGGGGTCCGTCGCGGGCGGTCCATGATGCTCTAGGGTGGATTTTTCTGTCTGTGGCCCGAGCTCTCACTAATTAATGTACAGAGGGGCGGTAAGGCTGGCTTCTCTTTTCGACGTTTGTCATGTTCTTTTACTGCTTTTCTTTTCCAATGCTTGTACAGCACCTTACCGCCCCAATCTTGGGGCAAGAGGAAGGTGAAAGAAGAAAGAAAGAAATATTATATAATTATATAATATCTATATATATATATATATAATATATATTATATATTTATATATATATATATATTATATATATATATATATATATATATATATATATAATATATATATACTATATATATATATATATCTATTATATATATATATATTATATATATAGATAATATTGGGAAAAAAAAAACTTTTTTTGGGCAACACAAAAATAAAAAAACGTCCCCCCCCTTTGACATGATTAATAGGGGAAGCTCTATTGTGACAGTGTTAGTGATATATGGTGTTTGATGGTAGGCTTTTGAATGGAATCAAAGTTATGTACGAGAGTGAAACGTGTATAAGAATTAATGGAATTGAAAGTGAAGTGGTTTAATTATAATATTGAGTGAGCTTGATGACAATAAGAAATTCATCGAATAATTTAAATTTGTTTATGATGGGGTGTTAATAGAATTAGTGTAGGGGAAGGGTTGACTTTGCGGAGAATGGAAAGAGTGGGAGGGTGACCTTGCTTATGTACGCCAGATGATTTGCATTTATGTGGGTAATCTGAAGAGAGATTGAGTAGGATTGGTAGATGTGTTTGAAAGCCAAATGTAGGTAAGAGTAATTGATGGGTAGTAAGTGAGGAGAGTCCGCTGTGTGAAGTCATGTGAGATGGTGAGCAGAATTAAATGCTAAAAGTTATGTTGAATGAAAAGGGAACGCATGTTGCAGAGTCTAGTAAGGAAAGTTGAGTGGTTAGGAACGGTGACTGGTAAAATTAGTAATCCTTGGTGAATACGAAGGGCAAAAGTCTTAAGTGCTCTTAGGGATTCTGCATGAGAGTAGGTTTTTGTCGGTGTTAATGCATAGTAGTAAATCTATGGTGTGTAATAAGAGGTATACGATCTAATTGAGATGGACACTCTTAAGGGTGTGTTAGGTGTAAGAAGATTGATAAAACGAATTAATAGATGGAAGAGTTTGTGTGTGAAGAAAGGCGGTAAATGAGAAAAATGAACTATTAAGATGGTTTGGGTATATGGAAAGGATGGATGAATAGTCGTTGGTTAAGCAAATGTAGTAGAGATGGTGAGTGGGGCTGGGAGACCCAAGAAAAGTGGATTGAGTCAGTGAAAGAATATGGTCTGATTGTCTGGATTTACGGGAATGTTGGATTTCTTTGGCAGAGGGCCAGGGAAGAAAGGTGCATTAGGAATTGCGGGTTTTTGTGAGGGGTATGGTTGTGGGCCTCCTGGTCAAGTGTGAACTCTACATTGACGAGTATTATTCTGCAGTGATGAGCCCTTCCGTGAATTTGTGCAGCCCTAGTATGGTATTTTTTTTTACACGCGATGAGCTCTCACTGGCGGGGACTGGTGTGGGGGGGGGGTACTTTCCTTTGGAACTTGTATGCTCTTCTTCTACTTTTCTGTTTCGATGTGTGTTGTATACATCCCGACGATGGGTGTGGACCGATTGCTTGTTTATGGTGTTATATCTCTCGGTTGAATAACCTTAGAACAGAGCATAGTGAACAAGATAATGCCTGGGGGCTCTGTGGTGTATCCCTCCGGCCTTCTCTAGTATGTGCATTTGTCACATGCGCAATGAATCTTTTTAAACTTTCTAACTCCCGGTTATTAATTTCGAATATAATAAAACGTAAACTATTTTCGCAAAAGATAGTTTTGTTGTTTTTTTTCGTTTTTTTTTTTTTTTTGAATTTTCACATTAGTACCTTTAGATGCTTGGTACGTACTTCCCCTCTTTCAAACAGGGTATCCCCTTCTCCGCTGTTCTTATTACATTGAACTCTTAATTTTGCGTCTCTTCCCTCAATGATATAATTTCAGCCCACTCGCATTCTTCCACGTGCATGAGGGTACAGGCTACAAAAAACCGATCACTTCTCGCCATATAGGTTTGACTGGCCCAAACGTCAATTGTAAGGGACCCGAACCTTGAACTAAACCGGCGAGAGGCTGTCCTGAGCAATTTGGTGTAATTAATCTCGTGCTCTAAACGTCGTTATTATGGGTTCCGTGTGGTTCACGAGGGTAAACCGGCGTGGAGTTCTGGAGGATCTTCCGAAGCCACATTCACGGCGTGCCATCGGCGGAGTGGGATCTGGAAGTTGTCTTGACTGTCCGGCCGTTGACCTGTTGTGGGAGGAGAGAGGAGTACACTTTCATGTGGTATATAATACCCTTACACAGCCCATCCTGTTATTTACTGTTATGTGACTTTTTTTTCATTGTTTATAAATTGATAAAATTAAAATAATAAAAAAGCGTTATTACCCAAGGCGAGCACAACAACAGCATTACCATCTGTCGGGTTCCAGCTGATCCATCTTGGTCCTCCTACTTTCTAACAGCAGGTGGTTTCCGTGTTTAATTTCTTTCTATTGACCCTGAAAGTGCTCTGCATAAGCCTCGCGATTCGTTCGCTGCCCCAGAGCCAAAACGGTCGGGGCAATCCCGAAAAGGTGCCTTCCGTCATAGTCGTTCTCATTTGTTTGAACGGCCACCCGGAACGGGATGTTGGATAAAAAAAAAAAACAGCCGATATTGTGATTTTATTGATTTTTATTTTTTCTATTTATATTTTGAAAATTGATTTTTTTTATTGGACTTTTTTGGGCTTTTTAAAAATTTCTACATTTTTTCTGAGGAAAAAATAAAATGATCATAATTTGAATTTGTTTTTTGTAATGTAATTTCAGTATATTATTTGACAAATAAATTCATAAATAGGTATACAAATTTACAAATTGAACATTATAATTGGTAACGACAATTGCCTAATATCTCGCTGCTGCAATGAATGTCATTGCTTAATTGTTGAAACTTTACTATTGTTACAGGTTTATTGATAGTAATGACATAACAGGATATCTTAGTAAAGTAATTAAGTATATATTTAAAATCTATATTATTTAAACTTCGAACATTGTCGTCATCATTATCGATGGCTCTGGAAGCTAGTAATGTTAGCTACCAATGTTCAGTAGTTGTTACCTAAGAAACTACTCAGGTTTGAACTGGATTATTGTCGGGGAATTTAACTGATAAAGAAAAGTTAAACCAGATGGGGGTTATGCCAGTTTTTTGGCATCTTATATTCATGCCTGTCAGCTTCTGGATCAATTGAAAGAATTTTCTCTGCTTTTGGTCTTGTTTGGTCAAGGTAATTATTGACTTTGGTCAGAAAAAGCTCAAAACTTGTAAGGATATATATATCTAAGACAGGTTCGACAGCCAGATAGTTACTAATGTAAAAGAATTGATAATATGATTATTCACTGACTTAATTAATCCAATGTTACAAATTAGTTTTTATAAAGAACTTGAATTATTATACTTATAAATTTTAAAATAAATGGAAATTTCAAAAATATTTTTTCTAGTAAATTTATAACGAAAGAATTTTTACTTTTTTATTTACCTGAAAAGTGTAATTAGTAATTTATTTATGATGGATCTAGGTTATTATTTGCTAGTCAATAAAGATTGTAAAGATCCATTCATTTGTACTTTTTTACTGCATTAAATTTTAAAAAATGAAATTTTTTTTTCATTTTCATTTCTTTCAAATATTTAAAAGGTATATCGTGAAAATCTTGAATAAAATGCCACTAGCCTAGTCGTCGGGACTCGCATTATACCCGCACATCGCTCGTTTACTGTTTGACCTTTAGTCTCCTTTTCCACCTTCAATAGGGTGAAAATAGGGTAAGTTTCGTCTTCGTACGTTATGCTCATTGACCCATACGTTACTGTTAATGTCCAACATGGGTTTGGTTCATCCCCCAAAATACTGTAGGAGACCGGTGACAAATGCCCAGTCTGCGGAGAAGATTCACATTCCTGTGGAAAACCACAGCCAGCTTTGCTGTAAAAACTGGGAGATCCCACAGGTGTCTCTTCCTTCAAAATGCCGTCTTACCTGTTTGACAGGTTTTGAAGTATGACCCTAATGAGCAGGAGAGATGCCATCCACCACAGCTCAAAGACAAATATCCCACAAGACAAAGGCAATCTTATGCTACAATTGCAGCAGCCCCAGCTCCCGCGTGTTAATGGTAGCCAACACGAAATGCTCATTCCAGTAAAACTTTTTCACTAGAGGTTGTACGGAATTCGGGTCCGGCGGAAGTTTGACATGTTTTTTCCGGTTTTCCGGACGGAATTTTTCAAAATTCGGCCGAACCGGAATTATAATGTACTTGATACTTTAAAAAGGATTTGCTGGACTTGGATTTATTTTGGCATAACCGATAGGGTGAATAGCCCATCTTTTAAACAAAAATATAATGGTAGACTTTGTAGTAACTTCATACAGTGTATTACGTAATACGTACCTTACAGTATTATTGATAAAGTTTTAGATTCAGAAATTTGTGATAATATGCAATTTGTATATTAAATTTACAATCCAAATTAAAATATATATATATGCTATTATATATTATTTATATATATATATATATATAATATATTATGTATGACTCTATATATATATTATTATATATCTATATATATTATATATATTATAATATATTATGATTACTAGTATAGCGGTATATTATATCTTAGGTTTATATTATATATATTATATATATAATATATATATATAATATATATAATATATATTTGTCATTAAATTTTTTAATTTTTCAAACTGTCTCATAAGCCAGTGAGTAGTTAAAGAAATGAATGATGTTTGAATATTTAGCTATCATATATCTGTAGTAAATGTGTAAATGATATCTGATCAGCCTTAGAAAACTTCTCGAGATACTCACTGATCTCAATTTACTGTGGATGCCAAGTTGGTAATGGGTGCTGTGTCTTCTACAAAAAACATATATTTCTACTAGAAAATAAGATATTTTGGTCTGAAGATGGGCACAAAAGTTCTATGAAGTCTGCTCTTCAGTGATTGTGATGGCTGGATTACTCATTGCAATAAAATTTATATTATTTTCTGAAGAATTGCTTGTTGATTTGGGGTCCCATTGATATGGCAAATTTTGGGGGGAAAGAAATTTTCCTAAAGATACTTGTTATCCGCTTCGGATCTTTTCGCTATATGGGGTTGTTCCACTGTTCTAAGAAAATACGTATCTTTCTTTTACTATCCAAATTTTTGTCTTCCAGATATTCTCTTCGGGAATGATTTTCCTATGTTTATGAAGTGGCGTTATAATTAAATGTTTTTTTGGTGCACTACCTTGTTTTATTTTTTGTGGCATATTATACACTCTATTAAAGATTTTTTGTAAATTATTATTAATAATAAAAATTCTTTTTTACGAATGGATGGGCGTATGTTTGGTATTGAGGACAATTTTTGTTGGCAGGGTTGAGGTTAGGTGTACTCTATTGCACAACACTCTTGTAAGTGAAGGAATGTACAATCTTATATAACGAGAGAGAATTGTAGTTAGATGATCGTATGGGATCCTGCTGTGATGTAATGAGCTATTAATAGATGCGTGGGATAGGTATTTAGGATGTTATAGTTTAATATATGGTTATTGGTATATGAGAGTTTATCATGTATAATAAGTTAGGGGTTGATTTGGTGAGGTTGATTACGTGTATTGTAAAATACTTTATGTGTGTATGTAAGATGGATAATTAGTGAAAAATAATATAATTTTGTATAATATATATTATATTATATATATAATATATATTATATATATATATAAAAAGATTTTATACTTGAAAGTTTATAATAAGGAGTTTATTTTTTTTAGCCTATTTCTTTATGTTAAGTAGGTAAGAGTCGGTGAAGGTTAGAAATTCTGCGCTGTTGTTCGGATGCGGTAGATGTTTTTGTGTGATGTTATCCGCCGTGGGTCTCATATTGAATCTCTGGGTTCTCCGGTTGCGGTCGCGGAATCAGAAGATTTCTAGTTCGCTGGTGAATTTAGCCCCTACGTGTTTTCCCATTTAAAGTTCATTTAGATGGTGTTGAACTCGAGAGTTTACTGCAACTGTGCCCGGTCTGCATTTCTATACAACTAACGGACTTTCTCTAATAATTCACAGCAGCCTTGATCCAATGTCGCGTTCAAAAGTGCTATCAACGAACCCTACGTGTCCCGGAGTCTACTAGTTTGTCAAACGAACTATTCTATGAAACTATAGTTGGTTCATCCAATACAAACTGGAGAGCATTTCTCTGCGATAGGACATTGTCTGATGTTTCCCGGGCTCATACGCCGTCTGGCCGGTGGTTTGCCAAAGCTCACGACCTGTAATCGCGAGGTGACTCGGGCATGGATGATCGCTAATTTGTCTCGCACCATTGCTCAATTTCCTGTTTCCTTGAAAAAACAATAT
This sequence comes from Trachelipus rathkii, assembly GCA_015478945.1. Taxonomy (NCBI): domain Eukaryota; kingdom Metazoa; phylum Arthropoda; class Malacostraca; order Isopoda; family Trachelipodidae; genus Trachelipus; species Trachelipus rathkii. The sequence goes on from JABUQX010032616.1 coordinate 11,325, forward strand.
TGATGAGTGGTCTTCTCTCACGATGAAAGGTTTGGCAGAGGTGAAGTACTTGCATGCCTCCATTGGCCACAGCGTAATAATCACTGTCACAACGAACTACATGTTCATCGAGGAGTAGATTGACTCTCCAGTGGTTGGTCTCGTTAGGCAGAGTGTTTGCTGCAGTCACTATATCTGCCGCATACGTCTGTTAACCATAATCTTCATTGATTGTCCTCTCGACTGGATCCCATTCGCGCATCGCTTTTCTACTTTATTGGTCCATTCTTGACACGTGGCTAAAATTTTATATGACGGGTATGGGGGAGGGATGAATGTTTGATCTGAATCGTTGCCATACTATTTCTCTTATTCTTCCTCGCAAGAACTGAGTATTGCTTCATGAAACATTTATCTGTTATGTAGATTTAGTTGAGGAACTATGTGTGTAATTTAAGGACGATCTTTTAGTTAGTGGTTTTTTTTATTTTTTTTGAATGAATCTTCATTTGTCCTTCAAATCGTTTTTCTTTGACATTTATAAATATGTAAGTGATACAGGGACCGGTGGTCAGGTCGTGGTCGATTGGGGGATCTTTGAGTTTTTCAACCAGTTGGTGGCAGCGTTTCTTGTGAGGCGCAATGGTGGGTCGCCCTTGTATACGTAAAGTAAGCTCAAAAAAAATATATATATATATATATATATATATAATAGTGGGTCTTTAGTTAAGGGACTAGTTATGAGTATTTCTATGTGGGGTTTTATTCATTAGATGTAGGTTATGGTTAAGGGTGGGTGGTATATAATATATATATTATATATTTATATGTATTATGTAGTGAAGGGTAAGTTTGGTATTTACTCGTATATTACTAGTGTGGGTATATGTATTTCTTTATATATATAAGGATGATTCAAAAAGTCGCGAATACATAGGAATTATTTATATTTATTATTATAGGCTATATATTATTTTGAGCTATTCTACGGGTGTCCTCTCCCGAGTTAAGTCCTGTGCCGACAGACGCGAGGTAATCACTGAATACGAAAGAGGGGAGTCCCTGACAGAGGTACCTTGTGTGAAAATGAATGTTGAACCGAGTTTCTGAGTCGTATCAGTGTTTAATTTGAAATGATAGTATTCTTATGTTAGTGGAATGCGAGGTTTTGAATGAGGGCTTATATATCATATATAGTATATATATTATAGTAATATTATATATATTATATTTTATATAGGTATATTAGTATTTTCTGGTTTACGTTGTATAGTATATAGTATATATATGTATATATATATATATATATATTATATATATATATAGTATATGTATGTTTATTATTATATATTATATATATATATATATATATAAAGCTGTTTGAAGATTAAAGACGGATACACACGTTCAAGCACGAACTTGAGGCCTACCTACCAAATATTTGAAGTTTTGAACAAATGAGCTAGTGCCTATGGGAAATATACATATTTTTTTAACTAAATTACAATTGATTAATGCGAATAAAGCACAGATACATACTCAGTTTGGTAATGAAGAGATGGAAACAGACGTCCTACTTAATTAACAGATAGAAGCTCACTGACTGCCGAGTGACGTCTACTCAGTGACTCTACTGATTTGTATTTTTGTGCTTGCTCGACACATCGTATTCTGTACCATTCGTTGAGTCATTCGAAAAAAAATACATTCACCTGAAATAAAAAATGACGGAACCCTTGGTAGCGTTTAGTATTCCGTGCATATTGTATCTTAAAACTCTATAATGCTACAGTAAATACGGAAATACATGGTGGATGCTTGGTCCCAAGTTTTTAGTACGGAAAATGTATAAAATATATATATATAGTATATATACTATATATACTATATGATAGTGATAATTTGAATGGCATCGCTGGTGGTGAGGGTATAATCTATACTACGGGTGTGGGGTAGGTCTTGCTTGTTTTAGTTTTAGTATATATGTTCTATGGGTATGTGGGTGTCGGTATTATGTTGTAGTGTGGTATTGTCATATATTATATATGTCAAAACGTACAATAGCTACAGCGTAGGGATACATTTGTTGGTGAAATCCGTGGTCTAAATTTCACATTATTGGAAAATTGAAAGAAAAAAACAAAAAATAAAAAAATTATATGTTAAGGATTAATTTATGAGTAATTGTTAAAAGGCGCTATTTACAAACCTTTTAGTGGTTTCCTCGTTAAGAATAAATAGACTGTCTATTAAATTTTGTGTTTGTTTTTGGTGTATTTCACTCAGGAAGAAATACTAAGGTACCGCGCACGCGATGGCAGGTAGTCGGGTGGTTCTCTCGCTTCCGGGGAACTACGGGGTAAGGACTAAGTTCCCCCTCGGGGAGGGTTCGGACCCCCGATCTTTGGTATTTGGGTGTCGCGGGGGTTCGCTCCGCCTCCCTACGGGGTATAAACGTCCCCCCTATGTTCTCCGTCGCTTCTGAGCCCTCCTAAGTGTGCCGTATAAGCAAATTTAATAGAGTCTTATTTATTTTAACGAGAAACAAATGAAAGGTCTCTAAATAGGCCTTCTAATCTATTACTATAATTATTAACAATATTTTTTTGTATTACTTACTGTTTATTCATCTAGAAGACCATTTTATTATGTGAATATTTTATCCGAGGATTCCAAAAATGTATTCCCTTACGCTGTAGCTATATTGGGTAGTGTTTTTGAGATATATCTTTTTTATTTTTACTTTTCCGTACTAAAAGTTTGGACCAGCGCATTCCAGCAATGTATTCCGTGTTACTGTAGCATTAATAGTTCTGTTACAGATTACAGTATGATGGTATACACGCTGGCGCGACAGACTTCCCACCAACGCGCGTTTTTTATTAAAGTTTTTCAAAAGAAGCGCAAAACTTAGTTTGCGCACAAAATTTTTCGCGATGCGCTAGCTAATAACTAGTGTTCGCGATTTATTTAAGTTATGGAATTGGTAGTGTTCATGGCGCATTTTTTCGGTAATTTGTGATCGCGCAGGTGCTCCACACGACACACAACCTTACAATTGTATGACTTATTAGTAGGTGCACGATAATGATTTATAGAATGTTGGTGAGATAGTCTTATTTAGCTAACCATTTGTCGAAGTATTGTCAATAGTATTATTTGTCGCGTTTAGGTAGATGATTAAATTATATTATAATAATTGTCGGAGTCTATAGGAGTTGAAATAGTATAGTTATATTATATTATATATATATGTGATATATAATATATTATATATATAAGTGCTTTAATCCCTTCTCAGAGGGTTAACACGGAGGGAACTTACAGGAAATGACTTTAAGAACCGGCTATCCCAATGCCTGTGCCCCAAGTGTTTTCGCAGCCTGATTTTTAATTCTTGCCCAGGAGTAACAACTCAGACTGCTTACGCAAGGATTAATAGCGTCCTCTCGCATTGAGCAGTCGGCGAGTCACTTCATAAGCCACGAGGCCGTTCCATATATATATATATATAAATATATATATATAAGATATATATTATATATAATATTATATCGTATATATATATATATATATATATTATATATATTATATAATATATATATATTATATATATATATACTTCCTTTATTGAGGCCACTTATTTCGTCATTATATATTATATAATATATAATATATTATATATATATATATATATAATATATATATATATATATATATTATATATATATATATATATATATATAATAATTCTTTTAATTATTTACTAAAAATTATGTAAATAAAATTTGTGTATCTTGCCCAATGTCGTTTAGAATTTATTATTATCTTTAAAATTATTATTTGAAAATAAAACTTGAATATTTAAATTCAGAGACTGTTTTAATTTTTGCTCTTGAAACATTCAGGAAATGAAAGTTTTCACATTATGAAAATTTCTTACTAGTATACTTTATTATACTTTACTGTATTTGGGGCATGCAGCTATGCTTGCATTTTTTTATTTAGTAGATAGAAAGAATGTTTTCCTTGTTTCTCTCCACCAGAGCTATGTAAAAAAAATAATTAAATTACATACAGTGTAAAAGTTTGCAAAATATAAGAAGAGTCGTTGCGCTTCCGCCAGAACGCAAGCTTTCAGGCTTGCCTAAAAAGCGAGCTTACGCCCTCCGAATTAGACGAAAACGATAATGAACTGTGCTATATTCATACAACCCGTAACAATGGAACTAATTAGATGAAAGATTTTGAAACAAAAAATAGCAGAGTATTATTTTTAATAGTATATGTGAAATTGATAATCATTTAAGGATGAACTGTGGGACTCTCCTGCTAAAAAAAAAAGTCTTTGAAATAAAATAATAGTAAATTCAACTTCTTAAGCTTCCCTTAACTTACACCTCTCTCTTCACGCAAATGGAACATCAAACAAAAAATGGAAAGTTTAATTTTAATAGAATATGGATATAATATAAATATTATTTAAATTTTTAACTTCTGTTGTTATGGCAGGGTTTAAATTTATAATGGTTTTTGAAACAACTGATTTTAATTTAACTTAACAATACCATCCAAAGAAGAAAGATCAGGTGGAGAATTAAACTGGGATGATGGACCTGCCGAGATAGTTCCATTTTTAAGTCTAATATTGTCATGATTTTGAAAAGGAAAGTTTGTAGTTAGTGTATTTTTAATTATTGCCTACTATTACGGTTATAGGATTTTGTATATAGCGAACCGTACATCAAGGACCTTCAGACAAAATATAATTTAAGAACGAAATTTTCTTCACGAGTTATAATATTCACCTCTTTAAAATTGTTTTATTTAACGTGGTTTAATAATTTTCTTTGAAATTATAAAAACGTTGACAATATGAAATATGATGATGGCCATGTAATGAAACTAAATCACGTGTGAATTCTTGTGTAATTGATGCTACCAATATTTACTGTCCTTACTTTCCGAAGTTACTTCAACATAGTACTTAGAATTTTTTACAAATTTTCATTTGTTATTATAAATATTTTTGAAGTGTCTTTAGTTCAAACAGTGATTGAAAAACTGAAACATTACCCATCTTTCATTTCTTTCACTGCACCAAATAAATTTAATTATGGGTCCTAAAAGTGTTTGTAATTTTTTTTTTTTTCTTTTTTTTTTTTATTTCATGCAGATAGTAAGTTATATTCTTTTTTTTTTTTCTTTTTATCATGTTAATACTGGACTTTTTCATTTATCTTGCATCGCACGCTTCTCATCATTCTTTATTGCAAGAGGGTTTGAAAGGGAAGAGATGATGATTCTCCCTAATATTCATGGCAAAAGTTACCTTGTGGGGTACCACCCACTAGAAAGTCACCCCCAGTCAAATCCGAACACATGTTTTATGTCGGTTTATTTTCTTGCTTCCCTATGAACACGTCGTTTTCCGTTCTTTCTCAGTCATTACGTATCTTACTGAACTTCCCTCTACCTTCTTCCATACAATAGTTTACTTCTTTTCGTCTTGTTCTTTGCACTCTGTTTAAACGCTTCACTTGGTTCTCTAGCATTGCTCTGCATCTCTTCAAAAAGTCTTCTTTCTGATTCTGCGCCTCTCTATGTAAAATTATATTATATCTCAGCTTATCGTTGCTTATAAGTTATATTTTCCTTGAAATACATAGCTTTACTATTCATATTCGAACTGGGCGTCTCTCTTTTTTTGCATTTACAATGAAAACGGGATAAATTATTTAACACAAATACGTCAAGAGATGGAAGGGACAACAGCTTGAGTAGAGAAGAGATGTAGAGAGCACGAGAGACGAAGAGAGAGAGGAGAGAGATGTTTCTGCTTACAATATGCAGCAGACGAGAGAGAGAGAGACGCAGAGAGCACAGAGAGAGAGAGCACAGAAAAGAGAGAAAGAGAGATGGAAAGAGAGAGAGAGGAACTCCCTATCTCAAAGAGAGAGAGAATAGAGAAATAGCGAGAGCGAAAGAGAGAGAGACACGAGAGAGCAGAAGACAGCACGAGAATGATAGAAAAAGGAAGAGAGTGATAAGAGAGAGAGAAATGAGTTAGAGAGATATTATGACTAAGTAGAGATAATGAGTAGAGAAAGAAAAGCAGAGAGAGAAAGAGGAGGAAGAGAGAGGAATAAAGGGTATGAGAAAAAGAGAAGACGGTAGAGAAGGCAAGATGCAAAGAGAGGAGGAAAGAGAGAAGAAAAAAACAGAGTAGTAGAAAGAGAATAGAGAGAGAGAAGATGAGAGAAATTTTTCGCAAAGAGAGAAAGTATGCAGAGAGATAAGAGGAGAGAGAAACGAGAGAGTATATGAGACACACGTGTGTTAGAGAAGACAAGGGATTTGTAATATGAAGAGAGAGAAAGAGTAGATATAAGTTGTTTAATAGAAAGACTGTAGTAGAGAGAGAGAAGGAGAGAAAGAGAGAAGATGAGAGGTAGAGAGAAAGAGAGTAAGAAGAGAAAAGATGTATTATAGAGTAGAATAAAGTAGCATAGACGTATGAGAATGAGTAAAGAGAAAGAGATGTTGTAGAGAATTGTTCAAGAGATGAGCCACAACCTTCGACATCTGGTGAGGTAACTTCAGTCAAGGGGTGTCTTAGAGAAAGAGAGAGAAGAGGTTATTAAGAGAAGAGAATGTAACATGCGAATTGGATGATGAACTCAATGATGCTGATTATGTAATGGAGGAAGGTGATACCATATCCGATTCGAACGATGAATTTGATAAGCCGCAAGACCATGTGCACAGTCTGCCAGAGGAAGAAGAGGGGAAGGTAGAAGAGGTGAAGACGTAGAGCCTTCTGACCTTCAAGATGATGAGGTTATATTCAAAGCAAAATCACGGCACTTGTGGTTCAATCAGAAAATATCAGCCTCAAAAACAAGGAATGTTGTAACAAACTGCAAAGCTCAATGGTGCAGCAGCAAGTGCATCCACTATCTTAGAGCGCTTTGAGACTTATATGCAGGAGTTAGTTGCAGAGAAGAAGGATATGGTTGCAAAAGGTATATCATAAAACAGATATGACAAAATTATGTGCATTCATTGGAATACTCATAGCAATGGGTATTTACAATGACACCAAGCAAGGCCTGTCCAGACTTTGGAGTGAGGAATCAGGAAAAGCAATATATAAAGCTGGGATGTCAAAGAGGCGTTTTAGAGCCTTGTTGACTAATTCGCTTTGACAGTCATAAGGCAAGGAAAGAAAGGGAGCAGGCAGGTCAGGTAAGTCTAGATAAATTAGAACTCAGGGAGGTTTTGACATGATAAATGATATACTAAAGGACAACTACACCCCTGGTCCATATTGGTGCATTGACAAAATGCCTTGCCTTTATAGGGGGAATGCTGCATTTCGAGTTTACATAAAATCAAAACCAGGTAAATATGGTTTACCCCTACGCATGATACCAGCCTGTAAAATGAAGCTAATTCTTCAACTGGCACCATATGCTGGGCCCCAAGGTGATAAGCTGTCAAAGAAACTAGGGGAGATTGGGATGGATCCTGCGAGACCTTACTATAATACCAATCGTAACATCACAACTGATCGGTACTATACCTCTGTCGAGCTAGCTACCAAATTATATCACGAACATCTTAAGCTGGTTGGAACAATGAATAATTCCAGAATGAATTTGCCTGAAAACCTAAAGAAAGCCAAAGGTCGCGACTAAACTTCACCATTTTCGCAATGTCCAAGCAGCTTAGATCAGGTGAGAATATACCAATCATGTTACCTTCGAGTATATTTAATACTTATTAGAAATTTTTATACTTAAAATAAAATGTATTTACATTAGATCTCTCAGAAGGCGCGAAATGAGGCACACACGAGAGAAAGAAGGTAGAGTGATGAGAGTGCCAAGATGATGAACGATATCAGAAGGAAAAGATGGACATAAGAGAGAGAGAGCACAGAGAGATGATGGATGAGAGATGTATAGAATTACTTCGATTACTCTCAGCACTGGCTTTCATAATGAGCTATACTTGATATCGACATGTTAGTGATCGCACGCAAACAAGTACGGTATCATCATGAACCAGGGAAGGTGCAACACTACGCACACAAGGACTACAAACTCCGCGATCTGGTTCTGCTTACCTCACCCACAATTGACTCCGATATCAACATTAATGGATGACGCCTTACAATCGATATACACAATGGTATATATAAATGAAATTGATCACACATATGGTTAGGGTTGGCTATATAAAGATTCGAGGAACGAAAATTTTGGGAATCGAAATTAGTTTGACTAAAGAGTATGGGTGATCAGTGCGGAGTAAAGGTCGTTTTAGAACTCCAAACTAAAAGAAATATATGTAAGTAGTGGGGATCCAGGGATAACAGATAATTACATTATTTGCCAGTTGTGCTCCCCACTTCAACTGAATACTATGTTTTGGACTCTCTCAACTCACGAACCCCTAGATATATACTAGTAACCAGTGTGGATTTCGGAGACTTCAATACAGGAACTAAAGATTTAGGCTTTCCTAATAGGATAGGATCTATAGCCCACTTAAATGCTTCCCTAGAAAATCAAAGCAAGCACACAACGAGATTTTACACACGCAACTCAGCCTAATCCAAAGGAAAGGAGGCATGGTGGTGAATGAAAGGAAATAAGTAGGGGCACTGATTTTTAGGGTAAATAACATATTAAGTTTTAAATTGTTTGTATTTTTAGAAATGTTTCATGTAAGTTATAAGGAGAAATGTAGAAATAGGTCCTGGTAAGTATGACATAACCATTCAAACAGATCATTTGCGAACGCTTTATCTATTATTTATTTTAGTCCGAGTTTCATTACAAATTTAGACTATAAGCAGATATTGTTTGGGTTAGAAAGTCGCTGATCTCTTGCCTTTGGTTCCATTGATATTAATCATAATATATGTTGGAGAAATAATTTTTAATTTGCAATATAGGACATAACTCTTATTAAATATAAGAGCGATGGGGAATTGAGTTTCTACTTTTGATAGCTAAATGTTATATCCTTACTAACGACCCTTTTGACCAAATATATGGGGCTAATTCAGGGTAGTACATGTTCCTCCGATGTAGTTTAAATTTTAATCCTTGTCAAAATACAACCGAAAAATCAAACAATAAATAATTTTAAAACTTAATTTTTTTACTTAATTTATAAAAAAAATAACCCATTTACGTTCCCGGATTCCATAAATTTTTTTTTTTACAAAAAAAGAGTTTGGAAATAGATCTTTTCATTTGACTTTAAATGTGAGATTGATTAAATCCCATTATATATATATGTTCGAACTACTTTTTCCTTTCCTTATATATTATATTAATTGGGTAAATAAGGAAGGATTATCATAACCGTCCAACCCACTCCTTTTTTTTTTTTCTAAGAATTGTATTATAAGTAGATGTCTGCTGTATAAACCATGAAGATTGAAAGCTTCTCTAATTTTTCAAAGTACTGAAATATAAATTTTTCAAAAATTTGTAAATATAATTTTCAACCTAAATTAAAAAAAATAAGTCACTTGAGAATTGAAGTATGGTAACATGTGGAACACAAAAATCTTGATGTGGAAAAGGTTAATAATGTTTAACGAGCAATAAATTCCCCAACAACTTGGATGTGCTGAAAATAGCCAGAAGAAATGGAATGTATAACCTGACCAACTGTTTAGAAATTATACGCTAAAGTGGATTAAACAGACAGTTAATAGTATAAATTATCATTTGTCAATCCAAGAGTCTCATATGAGAACAGGAAGATTATTCAGATTCACAGTTATAATCAAAGATGTCTTTGCTGTCATATAGACCAATGAGACTAGTAGAATCTAACTGTAGGTCAGATATTGGTTGATAAGTTAAAATGACAAATCATGAACTTTATATTGCTACCTATTTAACATGATAACCATCTGCTGTATTATCTACATTTAATCCTCAAGCTGTTAAAAGACATAAGCACATATAATAACATTGAAATGTCTAACACATTTCAATTTTTCCCATATGTATTTTTAAAAGGTTGTGGTATTTAAGCCCCAGTTCTATTGGTTCAAGGCTACATACAAGGGATAGGTTACAATTATTATAAGGAAGATAGTAATGCAGTTGTCGATTTCTTTTTGGGACCTTGACGTAGTACCAGCTCTGTTTAACGGCGAACTTTAGCTACAGTATTACGCTGGTTATCTTATAATTTTTTCGTTAATGATCTATTATTATTTATATCTATATATTATTATATTCTTATATCTATTCTATTGTATGAGGTCCTATCTATACTAATATTATAGTATATATATAGCTTATTATGTTAATATATAGGGTAACTATAGTTTATATAATATTATATATTATTATCAATATACTGTGATATACAGCTGATAGGTAAGTGTATAACTGATTACATATATAGTTAGGTATATATGGGATCAGTACTAGATATATTAGTGGGATAGATCTATAGATATACTAGTAGGTGTATCGATTGTAAGATTAATGATATTATAGTAGGTAATATAGGTCATTTAGGTTAGTAAGTTAATTATTAATGCGATATATAATGTATATATATATACGTATATTCGTATACTAGTGACTTAAGAGGATAGTATGATTATATCATTATTTTGTATTTAATTACCAAGTGTAAGTTATATATGTTATATACTAGTAGGTATGTATGGTTACAGTAGAAGTGTCTATGATCCGTGTCATATGAGAATCACGTATGTGCGATATCTGTTTTTCAGCTTATATATCATATATATTTATATACATATTATTGTATAGTAATGCTAGTTTATAGTATTATAATGTGCTAGGTTTACTATATCATATCTAGTATTCTGCTCCTATCACGGTTAGCTTCGGGTGGCGTGTTTTTTTTTTTCTTCACAAATATTTACACTTAAAAAAATGTTTAAGATTGTTTTTTAATATTTTAGTATATATATTGATAACTTTTATATAGTTATCTCTGCTGAATGCAAGTTAACTTTATGTTTTATTTATCCTTTTTATTTATCACAGTATAGTAAGAAGGTACCATCTAATATGAGTGACATTAATATAATTATATTACATATTGCATATATACAGTTAAACTTGGAGTATATCGATGAATATTATATATTATTATATATACGAGGAAATAGTTATCGATAAAATGTGTTCAGTAGTAATTAATAATTGTATATACAGGTTATAGATAGTAGTATAATATATATATTTAATTTATGAGTATAATGGTATTATATAATATAATATAGGTATTATTATATGGGTAATATACTTAACATAGATTCTTCTACGTTTATTAATAATATAATATATATATATATAATTAATATATATGTATCTTAAATATTATTGTCAATACATGTACAATACACATATGTATCCATGTATATGTATATAATTCTCGTGTGGTTTGAATTCCTCTCTCTCTTTCTTTTCTTCTTCTTCTCTCATTCTCCATCTGTTATTCTTTCTTTTTCCTCTGTCGTCCTACTCTCATCTATCTCTTTCTTCTTCTATCACTCTCTTTCCTCTCATCTTCTTTTCTCTTCTCAACTGACACAGTCCACGTAACTGTAAGGAATATAGAACATTATATATTATATATATTATAAGTTAGGTTAGCTATATTATATATATATATATATTATAAGTATTATAGATATATATATATATAGATATATATATAATATATATAGTATTATATAAAAAATTATATTATATATATATATATATAGTATATAACTTATGTATTATGAAATATATATACTATATTATATATTTATATATATTATATTGAATAAATATTAAGTATCTTCAAATATATTTATATATATATATTTATAATATATAATATTATATATTTTATATATATTTATTATATTTATATATATTATATATATATATTATATAATATATAAATAGCTAGTAATACATAGAATGAACCACATGTTTCACGAAGGGTTAAAATATATTTAATAATGGTATATATTTTACTTCTTCTCAGTTACTCGCGGGGGAGGGGGTCGGAACGCGATCCCACGAAGGCTTAGGTTCACTAGTTATATACTATATTTATTATATTATCATGTAGGATTATATATACTATATTATATATATAGTATATATTATATTATAATTATATATAGTATAGGTTTAGATTTTTATTTATTTATAAATAAATATATATATATTTTAATATTATATTAATATTATAATATATATTATATATATATATAAAGTTATAATATATTATTATTATATATATCTAATATATATATATATATATATATATTATATATAGATTAATTATATAATATATATTAATCATATATTATAATTTAATATATATATATATATATTATATAATTATTATATTATATATATTATATAATATATATATCTCTTATATATATATAATATATATTATTATATATTATTATATATATATATATTATATATATATAATTCAATATTATATAAACAATAAAAATAAATGAGAAAAATAAATAGAATAATAAAATATTCATATGACTAAAAGATTAATAAATAAGAAGAAATAGAACTTATAATATAAAAAACCAAATAAAATATAAATAAACAAAATAAAAATATATTAAAAATTTAAAATAAACACTAAGATAATTAAAAGTATACTTGATTTAAAATAAAAACATAACTAATCCACTGTCTAAAGGTATACATTATTTTTATAAAAATGATGAACTAAATAAATCTAAAAAAATAATTAAATAATTAAACAAACAATTATAGCAAAATAAAAAAAAAATTATTATCTTTATATATATTAATTTATTTAATATATATATATATTAATATAATATATATATATATATTATAATATATTTATTATAATATATATATATATATATATATAGTTATTATATATATATATATATTTTATTATTGAGGAGAGAAGGAGTTGCATGTGAATGGGAATCGAATATAATTATAATATTATTTTATTATATTTTAAAATTATTTTTTTCATGATATATTATTATATATTTTAATGTTATTAATAGTTACTGGATTTATTATATCCCTATTTTTTTCTTAGTTGTGTCATTCACTTACAATTTCCTTTATGTTTCGTGTTTATTATTATTAAATAACCAAATTTTTTTATTTTGAAATTTTTTTTTATTCTTATTCTTTATTTTTTTATTGCCTGTTTTGTTTTTTTTCGTTTGTTATTTCCTTTTTCTCGTTTGTATAATTGACATCTGTCAATAATAAAATAATAACATAAAATAAACTATTTTAAGAGAAACTATTCTGTATATAAAAGTAGTCAGTAACTGTTTCTGTTTTTCATCATCTAGATAACTCGTTGTCTGTCTATCTGATCTCTTCTCTCTCTATATCTTGTTCTGTCTGTCTGTCTGTCCCCTGTATCTCTCTTTCTCTTCCTTTCTCTCCCTCTTTCTCCCTCTCTCCTTCTCTCTTCTCTTCGTCTTCTTTCTCTCTCTCTTAGACCATCTATACTCCTCTTTCTGTATGATCTCATCTGTCTCTTCTTCGCCTCTCTTGTCTCTTTCTGGTCTCTCTAGTCCCTGTCTCTTCTGCTTAGTCTTCCCTGTCTTCTGTCTGTCTGTTTCTCCTTATGTAATATCTAATTCTGTTGTTTTTGTTGTTGTTCCTGTTTGTATTCTTCTTCTCTCTCTCTTCTCTCAGATCACTTGATGTGCTTCTTTTCTCCTCATCATGCTCTCTCTTCATTAATTTCATTCTGTCTCTTCGTGCTTTTTTGTTCTTTCTCTTCACTCGTTCTTCTCTCTCTTTCTTTTCTCTCTCTCTCTCTCTCTCCTCCTTCTCTGTTGTCTTTCTTTTTTTTCTCTTCTGTTGCTCTTGGTTCTGTTTGTTTTCTCCGGCCAGGTGGCGTCTCCTCCTTCTCTCTAGTGGTGTCTCGAGTTCTGAGGCACTCTCTGTGTCTGTCTCTCTCCACTGTTTGCTGTCTGGTCTTCGGTTTCTGTAGTCTCTGTATTGACTATCGCACATATTTCACTGTATTCTTCTCTCTCGTCATCTTCACTCTCTTTATCCGCTCTTCGTCTCCTCTCTCTCTCTTTCTTCTTCCTCATCTTCTC